>OY744499.1:7151516-7214478 GCA_963556185.1 Pseudopediastrum boryanum | reverse complement strand
GGGGGGGGGGGCACGGAGAATTGGGGTGGGAGGAGGTTGGAGGGACGGGAAGAGGGCGGAGGGAGAAGAGGCATGAGAAGGCAGGGAGGGGATGATGGGTGTACCAGGGTGGGAGAAATGGGGTACAGAGGAGGGGGCAAACTAGAATAGAAAAGAGGAGGAAGAGAGAGGTAAGGGAATGGAGGTGTCAGGGAAGAGGGGTATGAAGGGCACCAGGGAAAGAGAGAGGCGGGATGCAAAGGTTTGAATCTCAAAGAGAAGCGACCTTGAAGGGCTCATGGTTTGGGAGGGACAGAGAAAGAGGCGTGTTGGGGGATGGGAAGATGGAGCGAAGAGCATTAATGGTTTAGTGTCCATGGTATTATGCATAATTATCCACAAATCCCTGTTCCTCCTGTCATCTGCATGAGTCAGTGATTCAGATCCTCTGTTTGATCTTTATTTCATTGTTGGCACTCAGACCCTGCTGCTCACGGCGTCTGTAATGTGTCGCAGCCTCTGTACACCTATGTGTTATGTGTTACAGTAATGCATGATGCCCCAAGGGTTGGCCCGATCATAGCAAAGAGCCCTGCACCTCCCTTCTTGCGCCTGTCAATGGTAACCGCTGCACACCAGCCTCGCATTCGCTCCAGCTTACACGATCCAGCCCACAGCCAAACCTTACAAGCTAAATCTTGGCGGTTTGCGCTATTCTTGACAAGCTAAGCATTGGATTGGACCACCCTGATATTTATCCTTGCTAGTCCTCAAGCTAAACATCAGCTAGTAATAAGCAATACTCCACTCTTTTGCTTGCGCCTGCTGCTGAGGCACAGGGAGAAGGATTCACTCCTAAGCAGACATTGCTACCTTTCACATTTCAGGTTCAATGGGTCAACTTTGACTATATGTTTGACCCAAGCTGTAGCAGCAGACGGGGAGTTGACCATCTGCTACGGCCCTCAGCTAGGGGAGATGCCCACGCCAGTACGGCAGCACATGCTACAGCAGCAGTACAGCTTCACTTGCACATGTACTGCGTGTACTGCCTGGAGTAAGAGTTGCACTGCTGATACTGCTGGCGAGGCAGTACAGTTGCGGGAGAGGGAATGTGCTGCTGCTGGTTTGAGGTGCATGGGAGAAGAGAGGTGCAGAGGTGAGTACCTTCTAGCAGGATGGTAAGGGAGTGTTCAAGATTGGAGATGGAGGTAAAGATAGGACGAAATTGTTGCATTTGCTACATCCATGCAAGAGTTGTGTATGTATGTATGTAGTTCTATTGAGAGAGGACTGCCTTAGTTGGTAGTTGTTTAGTTTGTTTGCACGTAATGGTGTTGTGGCACTCGTACCCCCCTGCTGCAGGCCACCTCCTCCCACCAGTGCCTCTACCCTCTGGATTGGTTGCTACACATCCCTTGGATGCTACCAACGTCTGTAGCAGCAGTAACAGCCATTCTGGCAGTAGCAATACCACTAGCAGCAGTAGTAGCAGTAGAGCAGGCAGTAGCAACACCACCGGCAGCAGCATTAGCAGTAACAGAAGCACTAACAGAAGCACTAGCAGCAGCAAAGCAGGCAAGAGCAGCGGAAGCTCCTGCTGCTCCTCCTGTGGCTATGTTGCATCCCCCCAGCAGCTGGCGGAAGCACTGCAGCAGCTACAGACAGCACAAGCCCAAGCAGAGGAAGCTGTTGGAATGATGGCTAAGGCAAAGCCCCCGCTGGAGATGTTAGCAGCAGTGACAGGGGGGAATATGTTACTGCCTCCAGGGCTAGGGTTAGGGAGAGCACAAAAGCGAGAGCAGCAGCAGCAGGTACAGTGGTTGGGAGGAGGTATGCCGCAGAGACAGCATCACCACCAGCAACAGCAGCAGGTCGGGGCAGTACGTACCGACCTGAAAGCTGTGACGCATGCCCTAGGGTTGTTCCAGAGCGTAGCAGCAGTACGGCAGCTGTACCTGCATGGCAGTAACCTGCTGCTGGCGGAGGTACGGCACCAGGTGACGAAAGCAGCAGTACATAAGGCGGTACTGGAACTCGTACTGCTGGGGATGGAGCGGCAAGGGCAAGCAGCGGCAGCAGCAGCCTCGGTGGGGTCAGCGGTATCAATAGCAACAGCAGCATGCAAAAGCTGGGGAGTAGGAGGTCCCAATGCGTGTGTCAACCAAGGGTTCAAGCAAGTGAGAGAAGAGGGGGAGGTGGAGGAGGGTGGTGGTTTGTGGCTGCTGCCCAAGCAGATGCTGGAGGTGCTTTGTATGTACTACCGCTTGGAGGCAGCTGAGTCAATGCAGGAGTTGCTGCTGGTGGTGGAGAACGTGCTGCGGGTGGCAGAAGCAGCTGCTGGAAGGTGGGAGAGTGGTTATTGTTATCAAAAAGAGCAGCAACAGCTGCAGGAGAAGCAGGAGGCTCAGCAGCAACAGGAGCAAGAGCAGGAGCAGCAGGGGAAGCAGCAGCAGAAGCAAGAGCAGCAGCAGCAGGAAGAATGCAGCTTGTGGTCTCAGGAGACGCCTCCGACCATGTCTACCACCCTGGCTACGGCAGCAGTACCTGCTTCAGCAGTTCCAGGGGGCTTAGGAGCAGCAGCAGCAGCAGGGGTGGCTGTGGGGCAAGAAGACACGCTTTTAGCTACTGCCTGGGTTTCATTGCTGAGGTTGGTGGCTGTAGTGTTATCCATGGGTGCTCTCCAAAGCAGCAGTAGCAGTAGCGGTGATGGCTGTGCCAGCTCTACGCCGGCTGTAGCCGATTTTTGTGAGGCTGTAGCAGCCAAGTGGCGGAGGCTACTGCCACAAGGGGTAGGTAATGGCAGTAGCAATGCAGGGAGTCTTGGCTGCAGCAGCAGTGGTGGTGGCATAGCTACTACTGCCGACACTGCTGCAACCAGCAGCAGCAGCAGCATCATTAGCAATAAGGTTGGGAACAGTGGTGGTGGGAGGGATGTGGCGAGTACTACTAGTTTCAGGAGGAAGGTGGAGGAGGGGAAGCGTGGTTTTGGGTGGGATTGGATGCTGGAGTTGGTGCGTGCCTGTGAGCATCTGGAGAGAGGGTTTGGGGGCCACCGAAGTGGATGCAGTATGACAGGCGCAAGCAGCAGCAGTATTGGTAGCACATTCAGCGGCAGTAGCCAAGCTGCTTCTCAAAATCTATGTATGTTCAGTGCGGGTGAGACCAGAGGCAGGCGTACTGCTTCGGCAGCACAGGGAGGCAGTACAGAGTTGGAAGACATGTGCGGTCTAGTGCAGTGTGCTTGGGCCAGTTCCGCGAGTGGGTTAATTGCATTGCAGTGCAGTTACCCCCAACATAGCCTGGGTTTGTGTGTGGCGACTTTGCAGGTGGTGGTCGTGGGGACATGCTGTATCATGGTTGCGAGCAAAAATGCGTGAAGTGCGTTGTAACCTTATCCAAGTGGTTTGTATGCTTTTGTTGCGTTGGAGATCAGAAGGCAAGTCCGCAGCGCTTTATGGATTCATTGCTAAGCTGTTTTCGGCTGTCGTGGACCTGCCCGATAGGTCGGTTTCGTCGAGCTTTTAGCTGAGGATCCAATAGGACAGACATGCAAGAGCGGATCCACATCACACACAGTAACGGCAATATGCTTTAAGGGGTGCGAATAGGATGGCTCCGTCTGTAGTGCAGGTAAAGCAGCGGACATCCAAAGCTCATGCACAGACGTGCAACCGTCCGATCAGTCGCGGAATGCCCTGTTGCCATGCCTCCTTATATTACCTGTTCTGATGCTGCCAATGTATACTGTGTGTTATGTTTTGGGGCAAGTTATGGTATGCAGACAACCCACACCCCTCCCATGTTCAATTAATCGGCCCCCAGTACGATCAAAAAGTATCAAACCGGCTGTTTGTAGGCACAAACCCTGTGTCATAGTATGTAGGGGAAGAAATGGCGCTCGAAGAACAACCCAAGCATGTGTGACAGGATTGAGTCGACTTACTCGACGGACGCCGGCTCAAGATCGTCACTCGCATGCATCCAAGGTCGGCGCCGTGGGGCACTTGGGTGTGTCCTGTCGGTCATCAAGCCATGGCCGTCCGCCGGCCTGACACGTGCTCAAACCTCGGTCTGTACTTTACTGGGCCCTGATCAAGTACCCTAGCTTCATTGGGGCCCTGCAGCCAACCAGGACAGCAACTGCCTGGCTGGTCTTCCTAGGCCGCATGCATGCTCTCTTAATCCAGGATAGAGCAACTGTGCACGGCATTTGGATTGGACGTCTGCCACTTGCCCAGGACGCGTGCCAGGACGTGTGTTCGTTGGTCTTGAGACAGGCTTGCCTTGATCTTTACAATTATCTTTAGGTATTGCGTGCATTGCATTCACCCATCCTACCATCTCCATAGCCTCTCCTTATAAGCACCTTGAAAACAGAGCTAAGCAAAAGTTGAGGAGCAGGCAGCAGTTTAGCTCTTGTCTTAGCACGCTTGTTGGCTGCCTGGCTTCTGGCAGGCATACGAGTCTCTGCAAAGGGCGTGGACGAAGTCTGGAGCCAACGAAGAAAAACCAAGCAGGGCATACATTTTTCATTCGCTGCGGGAGTCCTTGTGACAAGAGAATCTGGAAGACTTGTTCAGATCCTACCCCTTTCCAATCAAGATAGGACAGTGGCTCTTAGCCTTCGTTCGGCGCTGGGCCAGTGCGCAATAGGGAGCTTTAAATAAAGGGCTGATACAAAACAGCTTTGCGAGAAGGGGCCAAGCGCAGGCAGCATGCTGTTCAGTTGTCGTCTTCTAGCAGGAGGCGAAGCACGGCTGTTCGCCCCTTTGCAACACAATAATTAGCCACAGCGGAAGCCAAGAGCATGCAATTGCCTGCCAGCTTTGCCCGCTGGCGTCGCCTCCTAGTCCCGTTCTTCGTTTGCCTTCTAGCAGCCCAGACGAGCAGACCAGCAGCAGCGCAGCAGTCGCAGGCAAACCCCACAGTCCCCGGTCCTGCTGCCGAATTCCCAGCATGCCCTGCCCCGCCTCCTGCGCCCGACAGACTTGCCCAATACATCGTGAACCCTGGGTCCTGCGCCCTAAGCTTCCAGACCGGGGCAGGGAGCAGCAGCAGCATCCCTCTTGCAGCAAATGCAGCAATTCACGGAGGAGCAGCTAATGCTGGCAAGCCTACGGGAGCAGGTCCTATCGTAGTGGAATTTGTTTCAGCTGCAGAGGGAGCTTCAGGCCTTCAACTTACCATCCCTACAGGCGAGTGCATCTGAGGCTGTGAATTAATAACTGTGAATAGGATTGGAGTGCAGCTGCAAGCTGGCAATAGTCCTTTACAGCAGCATAAGAAGAGAGCAGCACGTTTCTCAGCAGGAAGCTAAGATTGTCTCTTAGAAGCTTAATGTTGACAGTGGACATGTGGTGCAGCAGCCGGAGCCCATGACACCAGCAGCAGGACCTCAGCACCCTTTGCCTAACTTTGATAGTATTTATTAGTGCCTTGACGGTCGTCACAGCAGAGTTGCAGTTTAGATCAGCAGCAGCTGGCCACGGTATTGCAGTACTATTGCAACGGCGTTGTCAGCAGACATGAACTGGATTAGGGTGGTTGTCCCGATGAGCTGAGCACCAGCAGCACATATAGCAGCATCAGGAGGAAGAGCAGTGGCACCTGCATTGAAAACAGCAATGGGTCCGAGAGCAGCAACAGCAGCAGGGACCAAACCCAACCAACAGCAGCAGCAGCAGCAGCAGCAGATGCATACTCAGGAAATGTAGCATCTGCAGTGGTTCTGGCCAGCCGCAGCAGATCTGGCAACAGCAGCCGGGACATGAGCCCAATAACAGCAACAGCAGTAGCACCTGTATTTGAGCAGCAATGGGTCCGAGAGCTGCAACAGCAGCAGGGGCCAAACCCAACCAACAGCAGCAGCAGCAGCAGCGGCAGATGCATACTCAGGACTCTGTATCACCTGCAGAGGTGGCGGCCCAACAGCAGCAGATCTGGCAGCAGCAGCATTTGAAAGTATTATTACATTTCATGATATGCCACAGCAAAAAGTGCCATAGGCCCCTCACCTCAAGCTGTCGCAAAGAACAGCAAGGTGGAACAGAATTTGAAAGTAAAGGAGGGCCTGGCAGCAATGAAGCAGTGCAGGAGCAGCAGGTGTTATAGATTGTCTGCAGGGGTGACATAAGAGTGCAAGAACGATATACACCCCCCCCCCCCTCCCCGCCGTGTGGCTTCTTTACTTGCTGCTGATAGTTCATTGTGTGCAGAGTGCCAAGCAGTACTGACCGGCAAATTTTGGCACCCTCGCCCGGCCTCACGCAGTTCCCTTGTTGCTTGAGAGAGAGAGAGAGAAAGAGAGCGAGAGAGCTACGCAAGGAGGGGCGTGGTTTGCCCTCCTGCGTAAGGTTAAGGGAGGGGCCCAATGGTTTAAGGATTAAACTGGGCCAGCCTACCATGGGATTGTTTCATCCGTGGGTGAGCTTCTGCCCTCCCTTGTTGCTTTTACAGGTGGTGAGCTGCTACTCACGAATTTGTACCTTCACAACAGCACACTGGTGGACCCCAATGCCGGGGACATCAATAAGGCCTTCCTGCCTGTGGCGTTAGATCTTCCAGGGGGAGGGGCGGTACAACTGGTGGACGTGGTGGTGGCAGTACAGCCCCGGCAGCTGCAGCAGTACATGGAGTTTCTGAGGGGGGTGCCGGGGGCGGCAGTGTGGACGGTGAGCGGGGGGTTAAGGGTGGGGATAGCAGAGGAGGCTAGGGGTTTAGGGTGGGGTTCAGCAGGGAGGGCACGGGGCTAGGCGGGGTTGCGTATGAGGTAGATGCCCCAGGGTTGGGGGAATGTTACTTTGGGGACGGCTGTTGAAATTTTACGAATTATGCAGTGAGACCTGGACACCAGACCCGTTGTACATGAATGCCCGTATGACCTGGCCTGTTGGCTCCAGCAGGGAGGGCACGGGGCTAGGCGGACGCAGGGGCGGGGGAAGGGTGTGTGTGGGCTTGGGGGTGATGGGTTGGGGGGGGGGTCTTGGGTTACGTGCTCGGCCAGGGCGATGCAGGTAGGCTATAAGAGGATTGCTCATGTGTAGCATGTGTGCTGCTGGGATAGAGTCGGCTTATCATACAGGTCCTGTGTGTCGGTGTGTGTGTTGGGGGGTGTATCTCTATCCATAATTTGACAAGGATTATCTATGGAGCACGTGTCCTGTTGTCATAAATGCAGCACTAGCATATCCATTGCCTAAAAGTATCAGGGTACTAGTGGAGAAGGGCAGCACCGGCAGCAGTTAGGCGGGCAGCAAAGCAGGCTTGTCTGCCCATCCGGTACTTTGTACTAATCAAGCGCTGCTGCCGAAGCAGCCGTGCTGTTGCCTTTTACGCTACCTCAAAACTTTGCTTTCTTCTCACTGCTTTGCAGGACAACAGCACCTTCATTCTAATCGCCAACTACTCTGCGCCGCCCTTCAGTCGCGTGACCGCAGATAACCTCCTCTTGGTCGCTCCAGCAGCAGCAACAGCACAAGGAACTGCAATAAACCTCATGCAGACCCCGGTGCCTGATCGCACTGACTCCTACGTCTTATCTGTTACTAACGACACCTTCCTACCCACTGTGGAGGAACTGGCAGGGAAAGCAACGCCAAAACCACTGGTGTTGCGGATGACTTCACATATATCTGCAGCAGCGAGATACAATCTGGATTGGCCAAAAGGGGGGCTGAAGATTCAGCGGCCGGTGGTGTTTGTTGGGTCCGCGGGAGTGCCGACGTCATTTGATTTGGGGATGGAGGCGGGGCAGTTTGTGCTGGACGGTCAGGCGGCGAATGTCAGCTTGGTGAACTTGTACTTGGAGAATCTGGGGTATGGGGATGAGACCTCAGCGCAGATTGCAGAGGGGAATTCCATTATGTTGCAGAATCAGCTGTGGTCTTTTCAGTATACCAGGTGCGGGGGGGGGGGGGGCGCATGGGGGTGTGAAGGCAGGATCCACTCTTGGTTGTAGGGGGGGGGCATGGGGGTGTGGAGGCAGGATGAGCTCTGTGCGGTGAATTGTTCACCCATATCACCCCATTAACTTTTGATATATTTAACATCAGTGGTGATTGGAGAGATGAGATTGAATTTAAATAAGCTAAGGGGAAGTGCTGCTGATGCATGTCGTTTATGGCAGGTTGTATGGCAGCCCTCTTGCGATTTGTTTGTTTGTTTGTCAGGCTCGCAAGAGATCATGGTCCTGCTTGCTGGTGTGATGCAGGTCTCTGCCGCGGCTTGTGGTGTACAATTGTGCAGAAGTGATGCAGCAGGGCACCATCGACAACATCATCTACTGGGCCAATGCTTTCAACAGTGAGCTAGAGTTCTGGAGGACAAACACGCGCTTCCTCAGGGATACTCTGCGATACACGGTCCTAAAGGTAGGTGGGAGTGGTTGTCATCAAGCATGCGGACTCATGGGGTAGACAGGGGTTGTGTGTTGTTACATGCCATGCTTTGCCATGGCATGCTATGCCAGAAGTGCTATATTCCGCATGGCTGCTGCAGAAGCAGAAGGCGAACAGCAAGGATGCCAGGCATGGAATGTGAAGGTTGTCTGACTAGATAGTGGACGCCTGCTTGAAAGAACAGCTTTTAGGTACTGCATAACACAGCAGAAGCAGGTGCAGGATGAGATTCTGACAAGGTTGTTGATGGTTTGACTACAGTAACCACCTGCAGGGGTGCTCATGGTCTGTCTCTCTCATGCAGGCCACAGAGCCAGCAACGGATTACATCTTGTTCATGCGTCTGACGATGTCCTGTTTTGTTTGCTCAATTCTAAGGGGCTGTGTCTTTTTGTCTTCTCGTCTGCCCCTTCTCACTCCAGTTCCGGAGGGGTGGCGAACCAGGGGAATTCATCATCCAGCTTGCTCTTAAGAAGGATCAACTGATGACAAACATCACATATACTACCAAGTACCTTGCAGCCCCTCCGTTGCCTCTCAACTATGATTCGCAGCTGCACGGGACCCTCACATCCAACCGGGCATCACCGGTGGTTGGGGCCGTACGCAACGTCTCTGACCTCTCACAGAGTCTCTGGAATCAGCAACAGGGGCAGTGTAACCGGTTGCATGTATTGGTGATCGCAAGAGACTTCAGCATCGCGCCTAGAGAAGGTCTACCCATACCAGCAGACCTTGCTTCCAATGGGCTTCCCAGTGGAGGAAATGTCTCTGAGCTGTCGATATGGCCCCCTGCCGGTGAGTAGGGCAAGGGGTTCCAAGTTCTCTTCTCAGCCTTCACCGGGACTTGCATGCCAACTGCAATGAAACACAGGATGGCCAAGCAGCACTCGTGAATGATGACTCCATTGCTATTACATCCTCATGCAGGGCTAATTCTGAAGTAAATAGTCCAGCAGCAGTCCAAATTTCAGTCTGTCTTTTAGATCCTATCTGCCTGTTGTTGCGTGATGATGCTATGGGGGTGACCAGTTGATGCACAGCGCTGACAGCATCTGCATATGAAGTGAGATTGCACAGAAGCATGGCTTTGACATGGCCTATATGCTTCTCTTAAACCTGATGGTCAGGTTTTGATCGAGAGCACAGCCAGTAGGAACATTAATACCATGTTACCTAACATAATCACTTTGGTCGTATTTTGTTGACCAGGTGGCGAGTTGGTTGAGTGCCAAGTCAAGATCATCGGTCGCCAGAGGTCCCCTAGCAACACATTGGCCCCCCTTGACCCCGCAGCTATTGCAGCAGCAGGGGGCATGAGCGTGGCAGGCAGTGTTCGCGCTCCAAACGCCCCAGACACCGCCATGTTAACAGCAGAAGGCGCCAGTGAGCCCATCTTTGTACTGCCTGGAAACGAGGTTGTACCTGCCCCTGCACTAGAACTGGAGGAGATTACCATAGCTGGGCTCCCTCAAGGGCGGTGGAGGTGGATGGATGAGAGTCAGGGGATTCCGGCGCCTTGGAGATGGACTCACCTGCTGTGGATTGTCAAAAGGTGCGGCAGCCTGCAAGGGGAGGCTTTGCAGGAGTCAGTTATAGCCACAGCAGAACCACCTATTTAGGTGACTAGAGAGGCTTGCCTGGATATAAAACATTGGTATTGCGGGTGGGGATTCCTGTGATATGGAGGTGGATTCAGCTGCTGTGGATTGTGAAAGGTTGGGCATTTTCCCTGACCTTAGTGGGGCCGCTTGTAAAGCGAAGGTGAATGAAAGAGAGTTTGTGATTCTCTGCACTTTGGTGCTACAGATTAAATGTATGGGAGAGTCAGGAAGCATGATGTGTGTTGCTCATGGTTTTCACTGTCATCGTGGCTCTTACTGTATATGTCCCTCTGGTCGTAGACCCTGTTTGGTAGGGGCAAACATGAAGCATAGTGTACGTGCGATCGCTTTTGTCTTGCTGCCGTCTCTGCAGACAGTCAAGCACGATGCTAACTACCAGCTTCCGCTGCTGTACTGTTGTGTAATGTTGTGCCATGTAGGGATACATTGTACTCAGAGGACAAGCCCTTGCTTTGGCTGAACAATGTCACTCTCTCCCTCCCAAGCCCAGAGTACAATGCCCTTGTAAGGAGAAGTGGAGTACCAGCAGCACCAGGCGATAGAGGAGCACGGAAGCTGCTACAAAACGCCAACAACAACAGCAGCAGCAGCAGCCCGGGAGCACCTAATGTTGCCTATGGGAAATTCACCCGACCTGGCCCCAGGACTCTGTGTGTTACCAGCATCAGGGGGATGGGGATGAATGCAACCAATGTGTGCTTCACCCCTGATACAGCGCCTTTACCCAAATTTTACGACTGGGTAGAACCTGAAGGAGAGCAAGCAGCAGCAGCAGCAGCAAGAGGGAGTGAAAGTGCGGGAGGTGCCACTCCCGGTTGGGCGCCTTGGAAGACGGTGCTGGTGGTCCTGCTGCCGGTGATAGGCGTGCTGTTAATGCTGCTTGTGGGGGGCAGATACTATGGGAAACGGAGGAGGGCAGCGGAGCGGGAGAAGGCGAACGAGCAGCTCAACCAGAGGCTTTGGTCTGAACAGCAGCAGCTGCAGAATGCGGGGGTAGGTGGTGGTGGGTATCCCGGTGCTCCTGCTACTGCTGCAGCAGCGGTTGCTACGCTGGATCTGGTCAAACCTCGGGCTGGCTTAGCAGGTCTTGCTGACCAAGACTCAAAAGATGCAGCCGTTACCGGGGCAGACCCAGGGAAGTACGCGAACAGCAATAGAAGGAGCTCTACTATACCTGCTTGTGTTGGTGGTGGTGCTGGTGTTGGTGGTGGCGGTATAGATCCCATGACAAGCAGCAGCAGCTCCTCAACCCCTGTGGGAGTGCAGCTGGCAGAAAGGGGGGAGCCAGTTCCGATACCGCCTGCAGGATTAGCTCTGGGGCAGTCGCCACGGCCATCGTTTGTGGGGCTAGGGATGGATAGCACGGGATCTGAAACCATGGGTGTCGCTGGGCAGGGGTACGCTTCGGGGATGATGACTCCGGGCAGCAGCAGACAGGCAAGGGCAGCAGCAGCAGCAGTGGGAGGGATATCTGGAGCAGGGAGCCCGGGTTGGCATCGGCTTACGGGTGCTATTAGTAACTTACGAGCAGAGATGCAGATGCGGCGGTTGGAAGCTGCTTTCACGGCTGCTACCACTGCGAATAGGCTGCAAGGAAGGGGTGCGGGGGGGATCACCATGGGCGGGGCAGAAGTGGTGGTACCCGTTGTGAGGAATGTGAGGAGGTTGTCCATGGAAGGCACTCAAGAACAACAGGAGAGGGAACGGGAGCTTCAGGAGAGGGCAGGCAGTCGAGCGCTGAGCAACACCAGCAGCAAGGGCTCTGGGGAAATGGGAGCAAGCGGAAACAGTGGTGCTGGTGGGGGGTCTTTGAGCAGGCCCTCTCCTGCAGATTCCATCTACAGGAGGGGGGTCAGCGATGCAATATGTTCAGGTGCGAGTGGCGGCGGCAGTGCGATCAGCATGAGCGGTGCTACCGCAGGAAGTGAGATCCGGGATCGGCGGCAGGTCCCCCGCCACATGAGTAGACAGCAGCTGCAACTTCATCAAGTAATCGGTCGGGGGACGTTTGGGCTGGTGTACCGTGCCACTTGGCGGGGGATTCCGGCGGCTGTGAAGGTAATGCAGCTTTCTGATTCGATATGGGGTGTAGGCGGTCGACATGGGCGGATGCGGGAGCAGATGGCGGTGATGGAGGCGGCACTAAGCAGTACGGTTAGTCACCCGAACATTGTACAGGTGTATACGTACATGATACGGCCGGTGACGAGGATAGAGGAGGTGGTTTCGGGGGCTGCGGTGACGGCAACAGCGGAACGGGGTGAGGGTGTGGGGGAGGGTGATAGCAGGAGCAGTTCAAGCAGCAGGCTTGAGGGGGAGGAGACAGATGAGGCGGAGGAGGCTTCTGAGATGGATGTGGTGGCCTATGAGCTGCTGCTGGTAATGGAGTTTTGTGAACTGGTGGGTAGGGGGTGTGTTTGGGGGTGGGGGCGGGGTAGGGGTGGGGGAGCGAGGGCAAGAGGGAGGAGGGGGAAAGCCAAGGTGGCAAGGACCAGGTCGGGATATGGTAAAACCTTCCGGGGTGGGGTTGGGGGTGGGGGTGGGGGTGGAGGATGATAGCAAAAGAGATTGACGCAAGGCGTCCGTGTATTAGTCTCCAGCATCAGATTGTCGGAAGGGTTCCTTGGGGATGTAGTAGAGGATGTGGGGATTGAAAGGTACAACACGCCCTGTGTAGAGGGGCTCACACTGTGCTGGCCGCCCTGTTGCACCACCCCCAGAGCCTACCGGTAGTTTTTGTTAGAGCACAAGCCAGAGCACAGGAAAGTGGTGGACGTTGTGATACACACTGCACAGCTGCGCAGTAATATCTGTAAACATAGCCATATTGCCATGTCTCACTGCTGCTGCTGCTGCTGCTGTCGTAGGGCTCTCTGCGTAGCGCCATGACGGAACACCTCCTGGATGACCGGGTCACAGAGGCCCCTCACTACCCCACCGTCCTGGCCCTCGGCCTTGACATTGCCCGAGCCATGCTGCACCTCCACACAGACGGCATTGTCCATGGAGATCTGAAGATGGGCAATGTGCTGCTCAAGTCCTCCCAAGCAACAGGCGCTACAGCTGGGCTGAGGACGGGGTCTAGCAGCAGCAGCAGGAGTGGGGGGAAGGGTGGTGGTAGTCAGTTGCAGCTGTTGCCTGTGATGCCGGAGAAGGAGTTATTGATGGCAAAGGTGGCAGACTTTGGGTTGGCGTGTCAGCTGCAGGATACTGATACACATGTCTCAGGCGTACATAGGGTAAGTGGCGTGGGGGAGGTGAGGGGTAAGGGTTGGTTGAGTCAAAGGGAATGCTGACTGACCCACACGGAGATGCATGAGGTGGAAAGAGAGGAATAAGGTTGAGAAAGCAGATGTGGTAGGAGAGAGGTAGTGGCAGCACATTGCCATGGGGTGTGCGTCGGACATGGGCTTACATCAGGATTAGAGGGAAGAAGTGATTAGAGGGAAGGAGTGATGGGCCCACACTCGGCGGTGGGACAGGTATTGTAGAATTAGATGGTTGGAAGGAGAAGGGGTGGACAACAGGGATGACTAAATGACCAGTGGGCAGAGAAAGGATGGTGAGGGAGGGGGGAGGGCACGTGGGGAAGGTGGTATGAAGGCATGGGGCTGGTGTGTCAGTTGCAGGATAGCGATACGCATGTGTTGGGGGTGCATATGGTAGGTGGGGCCACTGGCGTGCGAGGGCGGTCAGAAGGGCGTGGTAGATGGTAGTGGTAGCAGAGCTGCTTGCTGACAGCTTCAGTGCTGGTCTCGAACACGACAGGACAAGGTTTTGCTATGCTGTAGCCAGAAGAAAGCGACTTTACTGAGTTGAATCATACACTGTCTGTAGAATGTGTGTTGCCAATTTGCGAGCATGTTTTTCCTGGCCGTTTCTTTGAGGTTGGACTTGGAGTTGTCACCCTTATGCTTAAATGTACTAGTGAGCCTCCCTGTTCTGCTGGAACTCCAGTTGACTTCAGACCCTTCGCTCCACACACGCCAGTAAGACGCACGGGATGTCCATGCTTTTTGCATCTGAATGCGGGAGCTTTTACTGCAGTTCCAAATCCAGCAGAGGCTCAAGTTGTTATGCTTGTGTATGATAAACGCAAATGCCAAATAGTTGTCAAGCTTGTGGGCTTCCCCCTCTCAGGGTTCCCTCACCCATGTATCTTCTCCAAGAGCCCTAACTTGTAGATCGTTGTTTTGCTCCCTCGGGGTACCCTTACCCACATGGCACCTGAGCTGCTGCTCCATGGGCGTGCCAGTAGGCCCTCTGGTGTCTATGCTTTTGCATCTGTATGTGGGAGCTTCCAACTGCCGGTTCAGACCCCCAGCTAGGTCACGCGGTTGTTTCCGTGGACGTTGCCCTCTCCCAGTACCCTCACCCATGTTTATTTGGAAGCTCTAACTTGTGTATTGCTTTCTGGCTCCTCTCACAGGGTACCCTTACCCATATGGCACCTGAGCTGTTGCTCCACGGGCGAGCCAGCAAGGCCTCTGATGTCTATGCCTTTGGCATCTGTATGTGGGAGTTGCTGACCGGGAAGAAGGCATTTGCAGGAGTGCCTAAGATCCTGCTGGGCCATAAGGTGTGGAAGGAGAAGCAACGGCCCAAGTGGCCAGCTGACACACCACCGGATTTCATGCAGCTGATCAATGCTTGCTGGATGCACAACCCTAAGGAGAGGTAAGCGTGGGTGGGGTTGGCTATGTGGCTGATGCAGTTGCATGTGGGATGTTGGAAATGGGGTGGATGGGCTATAGCCTGTGGGCATGCAATAACACATGGTGGTCGTCTGTTGGCAGCATGGAAGCAGCTGGTCACTGCCTGCTGGGCATATGACTCCAAGCTTGACATATATATGCAACTACCGCATCTGTTACGAGGCCTTGATACGCAATCAAGTTTCAGAACCGCAATGCCACAAACACATCAAGAGCTTAACGCCTATTGTTGTAATGACTAGCTTGGTCTTTAGGAGACTTCTTGCTCATGCACTGGTTGTGTTTGTTTGTCATAGGCCCTCGTTTGATGACATCTGCCTGCAACTGGAGAACATGCTGGAGGCTGAAGAAGCAGCTCGTGCTGCTCTGGCCGCCCATCTTGGCATAACTGCCGCACCAGCACCACCACCCTCAGCAACAGCAGCCGATCTTGCAGGAGCAGCTATTACGAGCCCTGGCAGCAGTAGCAGTGCTGGGATGGGAGGGAGTAGTGGCGCCTCTTTTGCTGCGGGGTTAGGGGATGCTGCTGCTGCTCATGCTGCTGGTGGTGGTGTAGCCTATGGTTCTCCTCCGGTATCTCAGCAGGGGCAGCAGGGTGCTTGGAGGTTTACGAGCCCATTTCTAGCGGCAGCAACAGCAGAAGCTGGTCCAGAGGAGTATGGCAGCACAGGTGATCTCAGTTCTGCTGCTGGTACTGCTGCTGGTGATGGTGAGCGGGGCCTTGGGGTTGCTGAAGGAGCTGAAGGAATGAAGATACGGGCAGCTGATGCCGCCGCTGACATGCTGTCCGAAGCAGCTTATAGTGCTGGTGCAGCTTACACTGGCCCATCTTCTGCTGCTGCTGCTGGGGGTAGTGATAGTGTTAATGTGGATGCAGGGTATGCAAGTACTGCCAGCGGGGGAGGAGGTGGTCGTGGTTTTGTAAGCCCATTTGCCTTTGTGCAGCAGTACAAAGACGGAACATCAGCAGCAGGGGCAGGAGCAATAGCAGCAGGAGGCGGCAGCAGGGAGTCTACAGCATTTCACTCTGCAGGCACGGCAGTTACAATTGATATTTCAGGGGTTCTCTGAGGGGCAGAGGCAAAGGGTTCCTGGAGAGGCAGGCTTTGACAGCGAGGCTTAGGCTTTCGTATTCAGGTCCTGTAGCTCAGCAGCATCAGCACCAGGGCTGCTCGGATGTCCACGGTCGCGCTGCAGCAGGCAGCAGCGACTTTGTGGGATATGGAGGTCATATGCTGGGGCCCTGGGCCTGTTTCTGCAGCACCTGCAGGTGCAGGATTTTAGGGGCTGCAGGCTCTGAGTGCCGAGGAAGTCAAGGAAGTAGTAGGCTGATATGGAATTTCAGGAGTAATTGCCTGGTCCCTATTAGCTGTGTTTCGCTCTGCAGCTGCGGAAGGGAAGGTGGTAAGATGGGTTGTGGGTGATATGGCTGAAGCTTGGACGCTGGGGGCAGGCAGTGCACTTCCCTCTGCGTCCTGGTTTTGATGGCGAGGTTGATGGCACTTATTGCTGGGCGAGATATGGGTTGGGGTTGGTTTACTGCACTCCCAGGCTGTTGGGGCGCCCAAATTGCTTGAACAGCCAAGGACTGGCACTCAGATGTTCCAGATTGGCTGCAGCTGGAATCAGAGATCAGGTGCTGCATGGTTGTGAGTGACGTCGTGGCATAGCTGCCCTTGGGGATTGAGTGGCCGGTCGGTTGGTTTCTGACATTTTAGGGAGGGTTGGTGGCAGAAATTCTTTGCATATGTGAGATACGTTCTGTGCAGGCAGAAAGTTGGGTGCATGAAGCATCTGACCTCATCTTATGAACTAGCTGTCTCCAGAGCGCTTGCATGTATGGCTTCATATTGCAACCTTATTGGGACGTGGCGATGGACAGCAGGCCCCTTTAATTGAAGGTCCCAAGGCTGCTCAGAACAAATAATGCTATGCTGGCAACCACTTTTTTGGAGTGGGATATGCATGAACCTCTGCTTCAAGGCAGGTAAACGTGCGTGGATGTGTTGCATTCTGGGGGTGGTGACAGCCAGGCGCTGGCTATGTTGTTAGCGCTGGGGGGTGGCGGGGTGGTGGGTTCCAAGTTATACAGCTTTGATGCATGCATGGCTGGATGCAATAGTATGGGGAAGTATATATAATCTATAACGCATGCGTTGTCGTCTCTGCTACTCGATGGGTGTTTGGGTCTTTGGTGGTGTGTGCATAATGGGTAATGCATTGGGCCCATCCACACCCCATGTGCTAGTACTGCCTCTTCCTTATACCTACGCAGGGCTGACGCCCTGCATCTAGTCGGCACGCCCTGCATGCTCATACGCAGGCTCGCAGTGCAGCTTGTGGTGCCATGCTCTAGGGAGGGCACTTATTGGTAACCTTGCCATTGTATGGAGGTTGCAAGTTAATTGTTGATGCCGACTTCAAAGCTGCATGCGTAAGCGTAATTTGCTACATGCAACTTATGGGCTGCTGCTGGTATATGACGCAGCAGTCAAGTACAACGGGTGTTGTGTCGAGATCACTAGGGCAGGCCTGTATCGATGAATTGTTTTTAGTAAGATTGTACTGCTCTTTTATCTTCTTTGTGAAAATTTGGAAGCTTGTGAGCTGCCACAAGCTGTCTATGAAACTTCTGTATGATCGATACTTCATGACAGAGCTGTTGTCTCTAGGCAGTTCTGCTGTGCCGGAAGTCCCACAGTAATGTACCCATTCAAAAAGTCCAGCTGATTCCTGGCGTGAGATCTGGGAAATCACTACTGAACTACAGCTGGTGCAGGAAGTTGCTCACTTGCGCTCACACGGGTATGCGTGTTCCATGCTGGCTGTCCAAGGCAATGGCTGTCTGAACCTGTTGTCTAATAGACAGGCTCTTGGCACACCTTGTCGCAAGGGGAGAGCAAGCCAGTGCGTCAGACTGCTAAATCAACTGATAGACTAATAAACGGGATGATCCGTGTGTATGAGACTGATGTGTTTGTTTAGTCTTGAGCTGTAAGTGGTTGGCTCGCTTGATCTTGTTGTTGATAGGGGGATGATCTTCTTGTGTACATGGGGGCGTTGTTAATGTTTGCTCGGCTCACACCCAGGCATGCTTTGTATAATTAGTTAGAACAGAACAGAAAGTGACATTACAGTCGCAGGAATCGAACTTTCGCCAGCCCAGCTGGTCTCAGTTCTATCCTGAATCGAGGCATGCAGGTGCAGCTTATGCTGCTGCCGTACTGCAGTGAGGGCACCCATTGCCCATCTTGGCATGGTGTGGAAGTTGTGCGTTTCAAAGTACATTGTTGATTCAAAAGCGCATGCGCAGTGGTGTGTGCATTCTGGTGCAAGGGATTATGTGGATTGATGCTGCTGGTGTTTGCAGCAGAAATTGAGTAGTTTCAGCATGCGCTGTGCCTTGCGGCTGTTGTGTCAGCTCCAATATGGCCTGTGTTTATGAGCCCCTTTCTCGTGCAATGTACTGCTTCTTGTGAGGAACTGAAAAGCCTGTAAGCTGCAACAAGCTTTCTTTGAATAACTTGTATGAATGATGCTTCATGACAGAGCTGTAGGCAGCTTTGCTCAAGTATGTGAAGCAGGTTGAGGAGCTGTGGTGGCGGAAGTCCCACAGTAATGAATTCTTTCAGAATGTTGAGCGGCTTGGCTTCTGGTGTGATATATGGGGAGTCACTACTGGGCTACGGCTGGTGCAGGAAGTTGCTCAGTTGGGCTGACACGGTTATGCATGGTTCATGGTGGCTGTCTAAGTAAGGCAATGGCTGTCCAAACCTGTTGTGTTATAGACAGGTTCTTGGCATACCCTTGGTCACAAGCGGTGAGCAAGCCAGTGAGAACAGGATGCTGGATCACCTGATATACTAAGCAATGTGATGAGACTCTTGTATGGGACTGCTGTGGTTGTTTAGTCTGAGCTGCCAGTGGTAGGTTCAAATGATCTTGTTGACACGGGAAAAATCTTCTTGTGTACCTTCGGGCCGTTGTTTTAAAGGTAAGGACCTAATTGGGGTAAGGACCAGGAACTTGTGGGCTGGAGAGGGGGTGAAGACTGGGGGTTGGGGGAAGAGGGGTCCAAGGGCAACGGATGCAGTGGGGGTGGGATAGTTGTGGTTACATTGCATACAGAACTTCCAGGTGGGGTAGCAGGAGTGTCTGAGGAGCATTTGGTCTGGACGTGTGGCTTGGCAGACGCTTTTCCCATCTGGACGGGACTAGCATGGGAAGTGCTGAGTCCCGCACTTTGTGGGCACTATGATTAAGTTTGAGCACCAGTCGCCATGTTGATTGGCCAGTTGGGGTTGGGCACAAGCGTTTAGAGCTGTGTGATTTGATCAAGATGGAATGTATTCGCAAAGTATCGCTGATTAAGATGAAGGTGATTGTCCATGTTGTCTCCACTGTTTATTGAATGTTGCTGTAGCACCTTGCACCTGCTTTCCTCTGTGTTGATCAAATTTGGTCATACATGGAATGTGGCATTCATGGGACTCTAAGCATGTTTTCATGTTTGTGTCTGAAGCTGAGATGTGGGGCCCGAGTTGGCCAAGAATTGCTGCAAATAGGGGGAAAAGATTTGATGCAGTCTTTGCATGATGTCCCCGTTTGAGTTGGTGAGAGTAAGCACACATTGGCTTCCTGGGGTGCAGCATTTGGTGACGTAAGGGTTCATTTTCCAGGAAACAGATTAAGTAGGGCTTTAACAGGCTTTGTGACCTTTTCTGCTGCCGGGTAAGTGCTCATACAGTGCTGCCTTGTCACAGCATGCTTTAGTATATTGCTTCTGAGGACTTTTGACCCCACAGCAGCGCTCTCTGGTGTCTTCAAGATGGTGGAAAGGGACCATCTTGCCGCAGGAAAGAAGGGGGTTTGGATCTGGCGTTGTCTGCTGTTTGGCTCACTGCATTGGTGGCCTACATGGAGCTGCTTGTCAGTGGCTAGACTTGAGGAACTGTGGATTCTGGGCTGTGTATCATTCCATAGGCAGCTCTGTGGCTGGTGTGCCACTGCCTGTGCTTGGTCTACAGCCTAGGGCCAAGAGCAGAGCAGAGCACTGCATGGATCTTCTCCAGCTAAGCAGTTGTTATTTGCCGGTGATACTGCCACTTGATCACCTGCGAACCGGTTACCAGAGTTGGTATCAAGACACAGTTTTGAACAGAGAGCTGTTTGACAGTGGAAGCTGAGCTAAGTTATGACGGTATGTAATCACTTCCTTGGTGGAAGGTGAGTGGTTGAGGCAGGGTGTGCTCCAAAGTGTAGTTCTGGGCTCCATTTGTGCTTCCACATGCTCTGGTAAGGGACCCTTCAGCCAATCGTCCTGCCATGGCCTAGGTCAGCCAAGTTAGGGCACCTCTTTGGCCTTGAGTTGAACTTTTCTTGATGCAAGGTGTTCATATTGGGAGTGTCTGTTGAGGGATGCGGGTTTATGCTCTGCTCGAGTACACTGTAACCGGCATTGCTGCTGTTGGTATTCTGAGCATCCCTGCCTTGGCGCCGTCCAGGTGCTCCTGTGCATGATGGGAAACGCATCGGGGTGTGAAAGTAATAGACGAAGGATTGGCAGTCGAAGTGGCATCGGCAGTTAAGACCTCCTGTGCGGGTGGGTGTGTTGCCAGAGGAAGGGCGCTTCAAGGGGTGTGTTTGATGGGTCTTGTGCTTTTTTGAAGTGATGCAGGGCAGAGTGCAGAGGTGTGTCGATATTCAGCAGTACATCTTTACAGTATATTCTGGTGGCTGCATGTATGTGGCAGTGTACTAGGGGTACCCAGCGCCTCCAGAAGGCACATTGTTCCCTGTTTCTGGGGCTGGGAAACCGCACATTGCATATGTTTGGGCTCCTCATATTGCATCTGGGTTGTTGACTCACAGTGCAAGTGGTTTGCTTCCTGGGAGAGGTTCAGAGGTTTTGCCGGCCTGGCTATCACTATAAACAGCTAACCTGGGTATCGGTCAGTGGGAAAGGTATGATGCTGATGCCTTGCAACAGGGTCCTGCTTAGGTCAGGTCACAGTTGGTCATTGGGTGATTTTGTATTTGAGGATGATTCTGCATTGGCCTGGACTGCAGCTGGCTTTGGAAGTGAAAATGGCAAGGCAGTGCCAGTGGGAAGTGCCAGTTGTTTCAGAGGGCTTTGTAGGGAGACAATGTGCCAGGATCTGCCTACTCGCTGGCACATTTGGCTGTGCATATGTAGGACAGCAAAACGCTTGCCTAATTAGCTCTGATGATACAGATAGAGAAGCACAGCAGCAGTGGATTGGACCCAGTGGCATTTCAAAGCTGGGAGCAATGACACTATCAGTGGATAAGGAAAAAACTTGATGGTGCTCCATTCCATGGCACCTGGCTGGATCACTAGTTGGGAATACAAGTAATTGCCCAGGAATTGTTGCAACACCTTGAGGAGCGTATTAGATATCTGATCATGATTCAAGCAGGCGTGCTGCTGATTTTGCAGTAGGTGTGCATCAATGGCAAGAGGTCCGTTCTGTGCTGGCTGTTAGTAAAGTGCATTGCAGGGGGGTGAGATGACAGGATATGATGGGTATTGGCCTATGGTCAGCCCTGTAAGGGTGTGTGCTGCATGGCCAAAAGCTGTGCAGTGATCTGCTTCAGATATCATGATGGTAGGTCTTGTCATTGGTGAATTTGAGGGGTGGGGGCTTTTACAAGGGGACGTTGCATGGATTTGCTTTAGGCTTTACCAATACATCACCAAGATGAATGCTCAGGTCATCTGGATAGGTACTGTTTGGGTGTCCTGCTAGTCTGGCTGCCTGCTTACTGCCTGCCTGGCCCTTATGGGTCCTGGTTAATTCACTGTTCTGGCGGTGGTGTGGCCTCCCTATTTCCAGGGAAATGGTATGGCGGTCTGGGTAGAGTAGTGGAAGCGGAATCAACTTTGGTCAGTTCCTCCTAGCATTAACCCTCTTGCGGTTGCCACACTTTCAATCATTTGGCTTTGTGATGCTTTGGCTATTATCTGCCACGTTCATTTTCACGGGAGGTCGCCTGAATGATCTACTGGCTAGAGGGATCAGCTTTGTCTTTGGAATGTACGTGCTTTCTTCCGTATGCTTGGCCTATGCTTGATTGGGCAATGAGCAGCCTAAACTTGCTCTGGCTGTTGGCAGAACAGCAGGGTCAACTATTGATGTCTCTGTTGCCATGTACAACAGCTATGACCAATTACCAATTACCAATTACCAAATGGCCCCGTCAAAGCGGGGCGCCGGTGGGGGCAGCGCCACCCACAAGGAGCCAACTTAGGCTCCAACGGCATACTCAATTTCCTGTCCAAGCTCAAACAATGGCTGCCACCAGCCCACCCTAAATCCCTTGCTAGCCAATGTATGTCAGGCCAGCCCATTTCGACTTGCCATGCGCTGACCAGTTGACCCAGTCAACAGCAAGCCAAACAGTTTTATGCCTTGCTCAGGGCCATATGAGTAACACTGAGCCTATGGCACTAGTAATGTGCACCAAAGGTTCCCAACCGCCCTACTCCCGAATATATCATCCTAGAACTCAAGTATTGCCGTGACACTGACCCCCAGCACCAGTACGACAGAGCAATCTCGCAACACCGCCCGCTCGCTGATGCTATCCAACAAGCGGCTCCTCACGCTCGCATCACCTATATCCCTTTATTGCTCGGAGTGGCTGGAACAATATACTCTTCTACCACCTCTCATTTGCGATACCTTGGTGTCAGAAAACAAGCACTCCCCCGCCTGCTCAACCGCCTTCATGTTATGGCCATCACCAACCTTCATTGGATACACACTACTAAACGTCATAAGGAACGTCACCTCGATCCGCAGTTTTGGCGACACACCCATCCACCCAGATAACATAGGCGGGTGGGTAATTTACGCACCCACCTATGTGTTCTGGGCTCCGAATGGTAGTGGGCCTATCTATATTAGGTAAGGGCCCGCTCCCTTAACATATGCAAGACGGGATTTCCCCCCTTCTCTGCGTAGCTCTCTCTCTCTCTCTCTCTCTGTGCACTGAAGCTGCACATCACCTTTGTCTCGGTTGATACCACTCACGACTAGCATAGCGGTACCTGTCTGCAGTAAGGTTTTAAGTGCCGCTGCTGCATGAATTGCTGCATGGCATCTTGAAATGCCTGGTGGTCCTCCTGCGATTCGAGCCAATCAATGTCCTGGGCCGGGCAACTTATGGGGACCCTGGATATTCCTGATACAAGCACAGCGGCACTAATGGACCAGGTCAGCCAATGAACGTGATCACGGCCACCGATACGTACGAGACTACGAGGTCTGGTATGGTCTGGTATGGTCTGGTATGGTGTGTTTGGTCGGTTCGACCTAGCAGCCCTTTGCGGTTGCCACACCTTAAATGTTTGTTGTTGTTGTTGCTGGTAATCTCCTGGTACATTTATCTCCTGGTACACCTTAAATTTTTGTTTGTTTGTTATCGGATAAGTGGACATCATGATGCCCCTCCATTTTTGCCTCTACCACCTCCAAGTGGACATCATGATGCTGTTGGCTGCTTGGTGTAAGAAGGACAGTTGTATTCCCAATGATCTCCTGCCACGCGCAGGATTGAACGCAACGTGTCTAGAACGCAACGTGTACCTTTGCATCCATTCCATGCTCGATGCGGATCCCCATCGGTGATCCTGCTCTGCTGCCTGCCGGTTGTTGCCTAGAGGATCTTAGGATCTACGGAGAATCCTAGATCCAGCAGATCCGCGGTCTGCAGATCAGATACCAAAGGTGAGAGATTAGATAGGTAACTCGCCGATTAGTACGATGGCCGTGTGATGAGTTACGTAATGCATTGTACGGTCCACCAGTTCGCGAACACGTAGCGGTGCCGTTATGGTGCCTGGTGTTCCCAGCGATATGGGCCCTGCCAACGAGCGAGTGGATCAGACATGTCGATCTTAGGTGTGCTGGACGCATGCCATCACAGTTCTCGCATGTACTATGCTTATAAGTTTATGACTTACTCTGCTCAACCCTCCGGCCCGTGTCAAACTGACTTGAAGCCAACGGTCTGTTCACGTCAAGCAAGTCGTACTCACAGGTCGTCCTGCGGTTGTTGCGACCTCCTGATTGCTTGAAGGTAAGAAGCCTGGGGGATCCCTTTTTTCGCTGCTACGCTCCAACTCTTGCTGCAGATGTTTCAGAATGCCTGATGGAATGGTATACGTACGGAAGGAGTGATGCAGACCTTGTTGTGGCACAGCAGCACTAGCTATCAAATGCGCAGGACATTATCTGATGTACAGACTGTTGCACTGATACTTTGGCCACCACGTGTCGGCGTAAAGAGCGATGCTGCTTGCAGTGTGCAGAAGGTATCACGTCCGCCCCTTGAAAAGCGAACTCTCACGTTTTATGCTTTCCCTTGCAGAAGCTCACATGGTTGGTGCAAGGCCTCAGCCTGTGGCAGCTGCACAGGCAGCTGGGTCTTCTGGATGTGCTACCATGCCTCCTGCCTCTACGTCCCTAGAAGCCAAGGGTACTGGGGTTTTCATACCCTTGAGCTCCTACACCAAGCCAAAACGTCCTAGACACAGGTCCCGTAAGTCGAACTCATCCAGCGCAATGACTTCGACAATCTCTGGGCCATCTGGTGCGGGCCCACAGCTCAATGATCAGCCCCCGTCATTGGCTCGAAGCGGTAGCTCTCCAAAGATGGTTTCGTACGAGCCCATCGCCGGTGACGACAGCGGCTCCTATGAACTCACCACTTCATACAGGGATAACAGCAGAGACAGCAGCAGCAGCAGCTTGGCTATCCAGTTTGTGACCCAGCCCGCACCAGCTATGGCCTCCCCCCGTTTGCAGCAGCCTTTAGCAACCGCATCATCTACAGCAGATGCTTCTACTTTCAGCAACCAGACGTCCTGTGGCAGTGCCATGGCTGGCCTCATGGAGCAGCTGCAGCGCATACTTGAGGAGATGGGCCCTGAAGCAGCGCGCACCATTGCTGACGCAGCAGCTCGCGTTGCATCTGCCTCATACACCACTTCAACCACCAACCAACAGCAGCAGCAGGAAGCAGCACCAGCAGCATCCAGCTCTCAGCTTGCAGCCTTGATGCTGCCCCCACAGGAGCTCCCTGCCTTCAGCCCTCCTCGCTTCGACCAAGCTGCAGCTGCTAGCCCCTTGCCAATGCACAACAGATTATCAGTGACGTCTTCAACCCTTGGCATGCGAAGTCCCCAGCAGCAGCCCCAGCAGCAGCAGCAGCACACAAGGGTTTCCCCCTTCGCAACCGCAAACACATACTCCTGGCTCCCAGCACCAGAAGCCTCACGCAGCTTGCCTCGTGACAATTGCAGCAGCAGGAGCCGGTATACCCTTGCAGGATCTGCACCTCCAGTTGGCAGCCCTCCAGCTGCTGCTGCTGCTACTGCTGGTAGCCTTGCAAGCGGTGCAGCCACATCTGCTCTGATTGCCTCCATCCTTGGCAGTAGCAGCAGCAGTGGTGCCCTGGACTACAGCCAGAGCCAAGGCCTGAGCTGCAGCAGCCTTGACAACAGTCTTCAGGGCATGCTGCTCGCCCAGCAGATGGACCCTGCCTTTGCATCCCAGCTCGCTGCACCTCAGCCCCTGAGTGACTTTGGGTCTCAGCTCATGAGTCCTGGCTTTGGGCTTTTGGGCACATCACCTGCAGCCTTCTCAGCCTCAGCCTCGCCTATGTCCGGATTCAACTTTACAGGGCAAGCAAGCAGCTTCACGCACCCAATGGCCCAAGCAACCTTCAGTCACTCAGCTCTTGCTGACTCAGTGCCAGTGAGTGCTCAGATGCGCTCAGAGCCCCTCTGGAGCCACTCACCGGTGAGCCTTGGTCCTATGTCTGCCTTGGCTTCAGCCCCCTTGTCGGCCCTAGATTCCATGGAGGGTCTGGCTCTGAGCTTGGGCTGTGGATCTGGGCATGATGTCAACACTGCTATGCCTGCTGCAGCAACATTGAGCGGTGAGGGATGGGCGAATCAGGGTATGAATGGACGATTTGACAGCTTGGTGGGCAATGATGGTTTCAGGGGGCCTGTGCTGGGTTTCCTTTATGAATGAAAGGGATGATGCATTCAGTGCCTGGGTTTGTGCTTTCGCCTGCTGAGGAAGGGGTGGGTGGGAGATGGTGTAGGGCAATGCGTTGGAAGCTTGGTGTGCAGTACATTTTCTGCACACACAACGCTCTAGCAGCAAAATGCAGGATCCTGTGCTGACCGTGGTGCAGTCTGGTCCTAGCTTCATCGTTTTGAGGCATATGCGTTAGCTTGTGTTGTTAATTTTGTGAATTCTTGACTCTGTTATCTGAATGATTGCAAGCAGGCAGTTGTGCACATTTGCCGCCTCATGCTGCTTGCTTTGGTCTCACGGTCAGAAGGAGTGATTGCTGCAAAGTGTGCCTTTAGCCACTGCAGCTGCAAGCCTTGGGAAGATGTTGTCTTGCGCTTTTCTGAAGTTTCTTGTGTCGAGGGTGTGGCTGCTGAGGCAGTTCATGGACCCGAGGCAAAAACACCATTCCTCTGTACCTGCCTGAGGAAGTGCCTCCTCCTCCACCTCTATATCTCATGTTTTGATGAGCTGTCCCGTTCAATATCAAAGTAAGATCCAAAGTGTAACTGGTCCCAAAGCAGGCCGCTGTTAAGTGGCTTTATTGTTTGATAGCCTTTGCTACCCCTTACATGTGTCTAGTAGAGGTAGAAATGTGTGAAACAAGGGGGGTTGCATCAGGCCCACCTGCAATATGTCAGCGATGCCTGCTGGTACTGCTCTTTGGGAACGTGTTTCAGCCGGCATTAGCTTGGGAGTTGGGGAGGTAATACTGATTGCTGGTCAAACAGAAGCTTGTTTTTTCCTTATAAAGCACATGACGCTGAAGGTCTATGATACATTGCTGATTTGCCTTTGATTTTGCGGATTGAGTACTGGCTTCTGTATTTGGGAGGTTGTCTGCAGTCGCCTTATAGAGGGGCTGCTGTGCACCTCAAAAGATGGCAGGCGTGGAAAGATGTTGCGAATAAATGTCCAAAGCATGGATGATAAGGAAAAGGGAGACCTCCTGCTCTCTGCTCTGAGCAGGATTTGCAAATGTGGGTAGTTTCTTTCTCTTCACCTCTCTGCAAGTATAGCGCTTCATTGAAAAGGTCATGCAGTTGCTTCCTGCACTTCTATGGGGGTGCGAAGTGTGAGGGTCTTATGGGGATGCAAAGTGTGAGGGCAAGCGGAAAACTTTGCTACTGGGTTGCGCAAGCTGCCTATGGTTTTATTCATGTAAAATTGGCTATGACTTGACCTCACCACTGGGTATAGATGGACGCTAAAGGGGCATACTGCATGTTGAGCGTAGGCACTGAAGTTAATTTCACAACTTGCAAGCTGTGCATGGTAGCAATTCCCGTGGCTATTGGTAGATGGATGCAAGGGGCAGTGACATGGATTAACTATTGGTTTTGGTTGGCGTGTGTTAGGCTATAGATAAAAGGTATAAGCTGGGAGTATGTGATGTGATGGAGCTGAAGTTTGATGTGGAGTTGGTATGGACAGCATTTTGCGAGGGCCCAGGAGGTGGCTGCTTGTCATGGAATTTGCCAAAATGAATGCCATGCAAAAATGGATGCATTCCTCTAGCCAGAGAATGGGGCCAGTCACAGGAGTCAGAAATTATGAATGGCCCTGTGTGCCCTCTTGCTTTGCATTATATTGCATGTGGCATCTGCATGGAAGGATGGAAATGAAAGGTGACAAGTCGGCCTGCAGAGCAAACTCTAGCCAAGGTCGAGTTTTGGAGGCAGTGAGAAATATGCAGAGAGAATGGTCTGCAAGGTCACATATTGGTTGTGGCAGATGCTACATGGTCTGAAAGCTGTGCAGTGGTCTAGCTCCTACAATGGTCTGCAAGGTTTGTCTAGCTCCTACAATGTCTACCTGCCTCTATGGAAAAGAAAGGAGCATCTCAGGTATCACATAGGTTGACGCGTAAGGGGCGCAAGCCACATAGAGTGTGGTTTTATTGTCTGGGATGTGTGTTCTATTGGTGATGGCATTCCATATACCACTGGCTTCAAAAGTAGATGAAAATTGTCAACAAGATTGTGCTCACTTTTTATGAGTTTGTTGTGGCGTGAGTATCAGAGATGGCATATTCCTCGGGACGGGTTGATACTGTTGCAGCATGCAACCATCACATGTGCAAATGCTCTGTGTCTGTGATCAACAAGCCGGCAATAAAGAAGGAAGATCGGAAAGTATCATATCATTGGACAGGGAAGGACATGGTGTTATTGGACAGGGAAAGATATGGGCATTGTGGCGAAGGGTGCCCAATTGCTGTGCAGTTGCTCCCCCGTAGTGCTGGGGGAAAGGTAAATCTGTCTAGGTGTGGGGTTCTATGGTGGGTACAAGAGGGGTCTTGTGCTTATGAAGGTGATGTGAGGTTCAAGGGAGCTTTGCACCTTCCTGGGTTTAAAGCAGGAGTTTCCAACTCTCTTCTCAGCCCCTGTTACCTTACACTGGCTTGTGGCGATCTATTTCTCTCAGGGTGCCTTAGGGACAAATGAACAGGTCGCGGTCATTTTTTTAAGCTGCTCTGCAATGTCAAGGTGACAGTGAGTGATTGTAGAGTCATTACCAGTTCCATTTGGCGGCATCGCATTGCAAGAGTCTCGTAGATCGGGTGTAGGTAATCAAAGCAATCAAAGCAGGGTATACTGTGATGTGACAAAGAAAGGAGAGGTCCTGGATTGGAAAGGTCTGTGGGCTCTTGGTGATTTCATGCTTGAGTAGCATAGCTTTTCCTCCTGCATGCGACTGGTGCTGCCAGTGAGCCATGCTTTTCCACGTTCCAAGTGTTCCAGCAGACTTTTGGCTGAGGCCTGAAACATCTTCTTCTGAGGTTATGTGTCAATCCAGATTTGTCTGGATGCTCATGTGTGGGTTCAACAATATTGTAAGAAGTGTGATCCTATGTTTGTAAGTGTGCAGAGAAATGGGCACACTCTTGAGGCGCTTGGGCCTGAGAGGAAGTGAAAACACTCCATGCTGCACATCTGATACACATTCAGGCAGCACAGATTCCTGGCGACAGAGTCTTATGAGGTCGTTGGGCAGCTATGCCCAAGAGTCATCCCGCTTCTGTCAAGATGAGCTAGTGGTACTGATATCTGTTGTGAGTTGCGGTTGTACAGTATTACTTTGCGTGTCAAGTATGGCCTCCTGCTCATTCCAGCTGCTACTGTCATTTGTGGACGGTGCAGAAAGGGGTTCTTATTCCTTAGCTCGGCAGGCTGTTACAGGGAGAAGTAACATGGATCTGCAATGGTCTCAAAATTGGCTTGCTGCGTGTCAGTGATTAATTGTGGTGGATAATACAGTTGGTAGCCATTGTTGACAGCAGTGTAGCTTTGGCTCTGCTTTGTTGGCATTTCATATGACCAAGGAATGTCAGAAGGAGGGGCTGAGAGTGCTACGGTATTGTGGTTTGGTAGCAAGTTGGGTGCTGTTGTGAAGCCCCGATTGTGGGATGATGGCATCCCACATCCATTTGGGGCATTTATGGATGGGATCATGTGCATTCAATTATCTGTTGCTGGTTGGTACTCACTCTACCCTGCTTTGATTACCTGTACCAACCTCCAGGTTGGTACTCACACAAACACTGAAATGGCTTTGTCAATCCCGAAAATGTTGCGTGAGTGGCTATGCTGGATTGGGTAGCGCTGACAGCGCAGCCATGCAGCGCTCACAATGCATGTGCATAAGTATTTGGCTCTTGTGTCTGAAGGCCCTGGAGGTTGGCACCAGGTTCTGATAATGGAATGTGATCATGATTAAGAGAGTTGATTTTGACTGGTTTTGTATTGAAAAGATCATGGTGCAGTTGTCTGCTATTTCAGAGGTTGTAGCTGGCCCAACTTGTTGCAGTGGTCTGTAAATGAGCTTTGCAAGTGCACTGGTGTACATTGAGGCGATCATTTGCATTGAGCACCTTCCCTACTGCTACGCAGCAACAGTCTGTGCCTGATCAGCTTGGAAGACTGGAAGATTGGAACATTTTTTGATGCGTATTGCATTAATGGATGGAGGTATAGAAAGTGCGCGTGGACACCTCTGCATTGTGTGTGCTCGGAAGCCAAGGGTATGGGTGGAAGCTGGGGAGGCGTCACTCCATTTTATATAGGTTGTTGATTGCGCTGCTGCTTGTCAAGTTGAGGCATATGATATGTTCAGAGGGGGACTGGTTCTACTGGAGTGTTTCAGAGCGGGTGCTGTTTGTATTTAACTCGATGAGGCAGAAGGATCTATGCGCGTGTAAATGAAGTGAGTTGCTTCGCAATTGGCATTGTTTGGGGGTGGCAGTGTTCAACTGCTTTACAAGTGGCAGATTCTGTTTATCTTGCAGGCACTGTGGATGGGTGCTGAGGAGGGCTGGTACATGTGCAGGTTTCCATTCAGGATTAGGTGAGCCTTCAAGCGCAAGGAATACTGCAAGTTTTATTTCCAAATACTTGTCGTGGGTGTTGGGAGGTCTGCATGCCTGGTCTTGCCTGGCAGAGTGGGTTGGGAGAGTAGTATTGCGGTTGCCGCACCTAAGATTTTTGTTTGTTTTTTTGTTACCCTGTTGCAAAAGCTGGTGACAGGTTGCATGCAACCTACCTTCGATGTGCGGAGGTCTACTAATGCATGGTCGGGTTTATAATGTGTACATCTGCTATTGTTCATATGGCTGCAGAGTGGTAGGTCTTATCTGCTTCCTCCCACCCCAATTGGAGGAAGCAGATAAGACCTACCCCCCTTAAATTTTTGTTTGTTTTGTTTGTGGATGGAGTCATATGGCTGGCCGTAGTATGGTGCTCGGTCGATTGTACTTACGGTCAAATGTTGTATGCGGAGATGGAATACTGTATGAAGATCAGGATGTTTGTCTACTTGTGGCGTTGCTGCTGTGAATGTGGACTGTGGCTGCAGTGCATCATGTCTGCAAGCTGCCTCTGCGAAGATATCACAGGGTTGAATAGGGTATGTAAAGTAGAAGTGCCAAATGCGTGTCAAAAAGAGAGAACTGCCAGAGGGCAAGCAGTGGTCTCTCTTAACAAAACGAGAGAACTGTTGGCATGAGTCAGCGAAACCAGCACAGCTGAGCTCAATCATCAAGTCTCTATCTGTACCTGACAACTTGAAGTGATTGCGCTCGGAGCTGCTGATCATGATGGAGGCGGTCGCTTTTAGGCTTGTGCGATCAATTCATATGTGACCCCTTACGTTATTTATCCACGTTGCTCCGCGTGGGCACAGTGTGACTCGAATATACCTTGATGTTGTAACATTCGTAACAGCGTACGGAGGACCTGCTGCTGACTGAGCGGTTTGATCGAGTATAAGAGCCACACGCGGGTCCACTGTCGTGCATCACTGGCGCGCTGTGGTAGCAACGTGGTTGCTGGGCAATCCTGGGGGCCTTGAGACTCCAATCTGTCTGTGTACCAACCGCTTTGCTTATGGTTGGGCTTGAGCCAGTCGTGGCAGCATGCTTTGGCAGAGAGAGAGAGAGAGAGAGAGAGAGAGAGAGAGCTACGCAAGGAGGGGCGTGAGGTGCCCTCCCGCGTAAGATTAAGGGAGGGGCCCATTGCATGCTTTGGCCACAGCGCCACCTTCACTGAACCATAGTCTGTACCAACCGAGCAGGCAGGCTACCGAGGTGCAAGTGTGCTCATTGAGGTCGGATTACCGCGAGGTGAATGGCATTGCCGTGTGACTCACTAGCGGATCCAACAAGACAGATTTCTTCTCACGAACTTCATGCCAAGAGTATGATTTCTGTGCCAGGAGAGCGACTCCCGCCCGGTCCAGCCAGCCAGGTGTACGGTTTCACAGTTCAAGGCATCAAGCATGAAGCAGCTAGCAGGTACAGATGCAGCGTGCTCATGTGGTCTTGCTTAGGGAGAGACAAAACGCTTCAATTGGAATCATCACAGTTGTCGCATCCGCCTGGAGCACACACGGCCGCCAGGCGGGTTGACCAGAGGCCCGTCCGTTTTCACGTTCTTACAGCTCGATTATAAATGGCGTCCAGCAGTCAAGACCACGGCTATCAATGCATTTCTACGGAGTCGAAAATTCAAGGTGCAGAGATCACCCCAAACATGGGCAAGGGCACTGGCTTCTTTCTGCCACTAGCAGCAGGCAGGTTCATGTCGGAGACCCTGTCTACAACACCTGGACCGGCCAAAGCGACGAAAGCTGCTACAAACAAATCCCAGTGGATATCTACACGTGCATTTCTGTGCCAGGAGAGCGACTCCCGCCCGGTCCAGCCAGGTGTACGGTTTCACAGTTCAAGGCATCAAGCATGAAGCAGCTAGCAGGTACAGATGCAGCGTGCTCATGTGGTCTTGCTTAGGGAGACACAAAACGCTTCAATTGGAATCATCACAGTTGTCGCATCCGCCTGGAGCACACACGGCCGCCAGGCGGGTTGACCAGAGGCCCGTCCGTTTTCACGTTCTTACAGCTCGATTATAAATGGCGTCCAGCAGTCAAGACCACGGCTATCAATGCATTTCTACGGAGTCGAAAATTCAAGGTGCAGAGATCACCCCAAACATGGGCAAGGGCACTGGCTGGCTTCTTTCTGCCACTAGCATGCAGGTTCATGTCGGAGACCCTGTCTACAACACCTGGACCGGCCAAAGCGACGAAAGCTGCTACAAACAAACCCCAGTGGATATCTACACGTGCATTTTCCGCACGTACAGGCAGGCCACGCAACAGGCATGAGAAAAGCTGCGAAACCGGTGGCTGTATGTGCGCATGACTCACATGCGACGCTGTTGAAACGCCTAGGACAGGCGCAAAGGAGCCTGCAGCAAGCTTCGTGGATCAGCCACGCAACCTCAAAGCAGCACCTCCTTCTGCTCCCGACTCAGCCCGGGACGAGCAAGTGACCAACAGTATGCAGCAACTTGTGTCTCTGTTGGAGACAATGGGACCAGACGCAGCGCGTGCCATCGGCAATGCTGCACATCGTGTGGCTGCAACTTCAGACCGGCGTGCAGCAGCAGCAGCAGCAGCAGCAGCAGCAGCCCCGCCCCCGCCGCCACCACCACCAATAACAACAGCACCAGCAGTGACCGCTGTAGCCGATACCCATGCCAGCTTTGTGGGAGCAGGTCTGCTGCCCACCCCAAACAGCGGCAGCAGTAGCAACAACCGTAGCTCCCCTTGCTCCCCTGCATACGAGATGACCTTCTCACCGCACCCTCTCCTTAAGGGTGCTTCCTTTCATGACATAGCCGCAGCTTTCCCAAGCACCCCTCGCCCGCCGCACAGCATCGACACCATGAGCAGCTGGAGCAGCTGCCCTGTATCCTTCCAGTACAGTAACAGTGGCACTTGCTCTGCTATGCCAGCAGCAGCACCACCACCTCCTCCTGCTGCTGCTGCTGCTGGCTTTGGTGATCCTGCAGACATCTCAGGAAACAAACAAACAAAAATTTAAGGTGCGGCAACCGCAAAGGGCTGCTAGGTCGAAACGACCAAACACACCATCGGATGGGTCCAAAAACAATGGAATCCATACCACCAAGCAAGAGGAATACCCAAGCAGACATCCAACTACGGACACGGCAAACAAATCACCAGCAGGAGACTGATGGGTGTATCCAAATCAAACACAATCCAGAGCACCAACCAAGCAGGATGTCCAGTAAGTCCACCGCATATGTACCACCCAAGACGGCCAGCACACCAACCAAGGCGAATACCCAAACATGTAGCTATCTAGACTTCAACCAGTTCCTCATCAGACGAATCACTAGGAACATCTGTCTCCGACTCCGAATCAAACAGATCCAAATATTGACCTGCCGGGAGCAAGATATCCGGTAAGTCCACCACATCAGTACCACCGGACTGATGGCAGTACCAACAGACACGAACACACACGGCCACATACTTGACCAAGGCCGAGAGAGGGACACAGCCAGTGGCTGACAGTGCCCAGAAATCAGCATACCTGAGCGAGGACAACGCGGCCACGGGGGGAACCACAGCTGCCAGAAACAAATCTCTAGCCTCAACAATTGTGGGGTGTTCACACATGAACAAACAATGCGCCTCATCATCAACTACTGTGGAGCTACACCGCAAACATGTGCGTTGAGAATGCGGAAGGAGGGGCGGAAGCCAACGCCCAGTATGGATACGCAAATGATGGCAACCAAGACGAAAACGCAAGAAACGTACCAACACACCATGAGACAGTCGACATGAGTAAAAAGAAGGGACAACGCCCAAAACATGTGTACCAACAACCCTGAAATACAGACCAGTACGGGACCCAGGACCATTGACAACCTGGGACAGACGCTGAATGTGCTCAGTGTACCGAGTATGCAATGCCTCATCAATGCCATCAATATCCAAAGGCAGGCAAGCTCGCAAGGTGCGAGTAAGACCACCTTCACGGGGCAAAAGGATCCGTAGCACCTGAAAAAGAGCCCCCACAAAGTTATGGGCACGGGAGCGAGTGGAGAGAGCATCATCAATGTTCTGTTGCAGAGCACTTCGATACACTGAAGCAGCATCCAACTCAACAAGGCAGTTATAAAAACGAACAGCACGCCGAACATAGCAATGCACAAGAGGTTCAGATCCAAGCTCATGTAACAAAGGCAAAAGAGGCACAGACTGAGGGAGCTGCAACCACTGACGGACCAGACGGCACCGCTTAACCTCCAAAGGATATGTAAGGCTATAGAATTTAGCTAGGGTCCAACCAGACGACCACAAACCCGGAATAGATAGAAGGCCCCAGAGTTCACACCCATACAAACCAGCTGGCTCCATAACAGTGTGCAACAATTTCAAGAAGGCTGGGAGTGCACAGGGAAAGTCTGGTGCCGCACGCATCTGAGCAGTAGCAGCATGAAAAGAAGAGGAAAAACAGGAGGCCCTGTGAGCTGCCATAGTGCCCGCAGAGGCTGCTGTGTCATAAATTAGGCCAAGATAGCGTGTCCCCTCAGTAGGTGAAGCTGATGCAAGGGGCGCGGAACCAAGACTCAAAGAACATTCACCAACTGGAGCTCCCGCCTGCAAACCCAAAACGAGTCCGATACACTTAGGCACTGACAGCTTAAGATTGCGAGCAGCGAGCACGACATTAGGATGGGTCAGCAAAGCCTGCAAGTCGGGGAGGTACTCTGCCATGAGAGCAGCATCATCAGCATAATGATAGTCCGGATGGCACCCAGGAAGACCAGGGAAGCATGGCCCCTTATCAAGTGCACTTAATGCTCCACTTAGTGGCTGGACATACAAATTGTGTAACATGGGGCTCAGGGGGCATCCTTGCTTGACCCCAATACCAACATGGAAAGGCTCTGCAACAACTCCATTGGTAACCACCTGATAGCGCAAACCCTGGTACATGCCTGCAATCCCTCGCACAAGATGTTCGGGAAACTCCAACTGGAGGAGAGTTTCCACCAATTTGCCATGATCAGTAGTATCATATGCGGCCGAGACATCCAAGAATACCACATACATGAGACGATTGGTAGTGAGCGCATGATGAGCCAAATGCTGCACAACAAACATATTATGAAGGGTACTCCGATCAGGCAAGAACCCTGCTTGCCGGGGGAACATGTCACCATGCTGGTGACTGTACTGAGTGTGGGCCACATACACCCCAGAACCCAAGCAATTTGCATATAACTTGTGGAGTAGTGAGGACACCACTATAGGGCGGTAGTTAACCTCCTGAGAATGGTCCCCACGCTTATATATAGGATTCAACAAGGCAAGACTCATCTCAGCGGGCTCCTTGCCAGCTAAGTGCACAGCTCGTAGAATGGATTGTATCAAATATCGAACATGGTAGGCAGCCAGAGCAGGCACTGGGAGGCCTGTTTTACCAGGAGAGGCCCGGCGTTTAAGTCGCTTGAAGGCACTTTGAAGTTCATCATCCCCAAACAAGTCATCTAAGTCTTCTGTTGTAGGAGGTGCCAAGGATGGCAAGGGGGGCCTCACAGGCGGCCCACTGAAGACGCTGGAAAAGTGCTGGGCAAATTCATCAGCTGTAGGCACAACAGGGCTGGATTGGGCAATGCCACGGCGTAGGGCGTTCCAGAAGTATGTGGGCTGAGACCGACACAGCTGCTCAAACCTGGAGTATTGCTGTCCTGCATGCTGACGCTTCTTGCGCTGATAGAGACTGCGAAGCTGCTTGGTCTGCTCAGCTGTGACAGCCACACCACGAAGGGCCCGCACGGCGGCCTTGCACTCATCATCAAACCATGGCTGATGGACCTTTTTACGCCGACAAGAGCTAGACACCGCACGAATTTTCATCCCAACCACCTTGGCTGCCTGGAAAAGGGCCTGCCCAAGCAACTGGACAGACTGATCCAGTGTCTCAGAAGATAGAGTAGCTGTTTGGGCATCTGCAAGCAGAGCAATCACTGCTGGGTCTGTCTCAAGTGCAGAATAAAAGTCCATACGCTTTGCCTCATCCCACACTAATCGCACTAGGGGTTCTGTTTGCCCAAAAGCAGAAGGAGACCCCACACTCTCCAAAGATGACATAGCAAGCCCCATAGACATGGGCAGGTGGTCACTACCATGGACATGACTAAGTACAACAGGGTTCAGAACCCTAGGCAGCAGACCGGCTGATACCAAACAATGATCTGGGCGGGTCTGTGCTCCACGAGCAGTAAAAGACGGTACAATCGGCACAGCCACACCCCCACCAGCGCCCCGTCCTGTACAGAGGAGGGTACCAGTGGTCAAACATAAGTTTATCAAACATTGCCCAGAGCTATTCATCGCATGAGAGTCAGGACCACGGCGGCATGCCAGTCCAATCGGTCGACCAGAAGGATCTAAACCCCTATCATCCAAATCCCCAACATGTGCATTGAAGTCACCTATGCAGAGCACCTGTGCTCCAGATGCCTGAAAGGCACCTATTTCAGACAATAATGTGTCATACACCTCGTGCATTGCTGTGCTGTTCTGCGGAACATACACCGTACCGAGAATGAGCCTACCAACAGCGGTGGAGAATTGGAGCCAGATCACATATGGAGATAACTTTCGTAACTGAACCTGATACCGGACATGAATGTCGTTCTGAACGTATACGGCCAAACCATGGCCAGCCGTCCCTTGTGAAGAAGGACCACAACACACATATGGACGATGTGACTGTGATAGAAACCCATGCAGGGGATCAGCAAGAATGGATCTGGTCTCCTGCAATGCAACCACCGAATGCTGCCGAAACAAATGATGCCAATGCAAAAAAGCCTGGATCTTGGTGGGTGACGTACCATTGACATTATACGGAACAAGAGCTACTGCAGGCTTTGTAGCAGCTCTGTACAGCAACAGCACGTTCCCAAGCACGTTCCCAAACAGTGCTGCAGCCCAGAACCAAAACTCAGCAAGCGTGGACCCAACTCTGTCACAAGGGTTCCTGCTCCCATTCCCAGGGGTCAACACGGGCAGCAACGCGGATCAACAGCTCATGGAGAGCGTGGCAGCACACTATACCTACCACCCCATGCCTCCTCCTCCTCAATGGGGACCATCTAAAGTAGTGGAACCCCACCCTCCTCCTGGGGTATCATACAGTTCCTACTCCTCCCTCTCCCAACACCCCAGCCTCAGCACTACTGAGCTCACTCAACTCATAAGCCCTCAGCTGAGCCCTGAGCTACCTCAGAGTTTGGGCACTGGCCTGAGCGGCTCCCAGCTCCTGCTAGCTGCTGCGCAACTCAGCAGGCCCTCAACCTTCCAGGACCAAACCCTTGCAGCACCTCAGGTGGGGCTCTCACACTCTGGTGAGTTTGGTCTCTTCCAGAGCTCCAACCTCAGCTTTGAGCAAAATACCATGGCACGCACTGCGAGTGGATTTGGTTCTGGCTATATGGCACCTTGGGCTGGCTCTGCAGCCTCTGGCTCCTTGGGAGGTATATCAGCTTACAACACGGTAGAACCCATTCATTTGCTTGATATGGGGGTGGGGGATGGAGGTATGGCAGCTAGGTTGCCTTCTGAGTTAATTGGGTTCCTTGATATGAACCTTGACCAGTGAGCTGCTGCTGCTGGAGGTGGTGGTGATGGTGATGGTACTGTTTATACATGATGGTTGAGGAACAGAAGTGGCTGTGGTGCATGGAGATGTGGTTGTTTATGTCTTGATCACGAGCAGAGCCTGCAAGCTGCTGCTGCTGCTGGTGGTGGTGGTGGTGGCATTCATGTAGGGCATCCTAGATCAGGGCCAAGGGCGGGTGTGGTGCATGGGGCTGTGGTTTTACATGCCTCAACATGGAAGCAGTGCACGTGGGCTGCTGCTCCTTGGGATGGTGGTGGTGGCAATCATGTAGGGCATCTTATATCAGGAGCAGGAGCTGGTGTGGTGCATGGCTGTGGTTCAACATGCCTTGGTATCAAGCTTAGCCTGTAAGCTGATGATGGTGGGCAAAGGTTAGGTAGGGTACCACGCATGTTATCCAGCTAATACAAATAATGTTCCTGGTGCATGCCTGATTTGGTTTTTGCAATATTTCTTTACTCAAACAAACGTGCCATTACATCAAAAGGGACAATGTGGCACAAAGCTATTGCTTGGGCTGCTCAGCATGTGTGCCTTTGGCAAAGCCGGGCCTGTTACAACTAAGTACATCTGTGCTGCTGGTGTGTGCTGTGTTAAGGTGGAAGCTGGTGTGGTAGGAGCACTTGAGCTTGCACCAGAGGTCCTTGGGGAAATTGATTAGGAGCTTGTCTCCAATATTGGGTTGGAATGTTAGAGGAAGAAGCGACTGTGGCCCTGACAACCAGCTTCATAAGCTTTTTAGAGAGTATCATGGTTGTTATGTCACTTTGTGTGCATATCCTTTTGTTGCATTTATTGTCATCCTTGGTTTGATGGTTTGCTGATTATAATGAGCATGGGTGGTTTATGGTCCAGTACTGCTTCAGAGGCAACCAACTTGTTCAAAGAGTGCTGAGTGTGGCGCTGAAGTCATCTCAAAGTGAAAGCAAGCCTCGGTTTGTTCATCCACAGCTATATTATCAGATATTTGTCTCATATTCAGCTATGGCAGTTGTCCTGGACCCTTCTCTCGTAGCTTGAGGGCTGCAAAACATATCTACACCACACAGCGGTTGACAGTATCAGATGCACTGTGATACCACCACATATCGTAAAGCAAGATATTGCGTTGTGAGAGTGTGTGTGAAAGTGCATGGCTGCTGCTACCTAAAACTCTGAAGCCTCTCCGTTCGCATGTACAAAGCTTTTGTAGTAGACTTGAGGTCTCCCTATCTGTTGCTTTGGTTGGGCTTTTGTACATGCCACCTCCCTCCTTTCCATGGCGCATGCCTTCCTCACTGGGTCTGGTCAGCCCATGCTTGGCTAGCAGGCAGGCTGCACAGTAGTAACCTGTGGCTTGTTGATTATATTGCAAATATGTTATACAGCACTGACTGTATGTTAGGAGCAGGGGCGTGTCGCCCTCTCCTCTGGGGCATCCCATGTCAGCATTATTGTAGTAAAGGCCGAGTGCACAGCTGCAAATAAAGTTGGCTGCGGTAGTCTGCCTTGTCTACTGCAGAAGCTGAGTTCTTATTACGCTTAGCAGGATTTGCCCTTCCTAAACATTTTCATCTGTTGTGGCAGAAGTAGTGCGCATTGGCTGGGCGTTTGGCAGTAAGAAAACGCTGGAATAAGGTGCCGGGACTGAATTGGATGCAAGCCGCCTGGCTGTAAAAGGGTTTCAGTCCTTTGAAGATGGGGATGTGATGTGATATGGTGCACCACGCAAACACCTGCCAGCAACATAAATGAAGGTGGCAAAGGATGCTTGTATAGAACATATGTGGAAGTACGCTGGCGCCATTCCTGTTTAGTAGCACCTTCTGGGCATGCTTCCAATTCTCTGTGCAGTTAGGGACTGTTGAGCACTTGGGGCTGCACGCACATGAGTCTACTCAGTTAGGACCTGTAGTTGTGGTGCGCTTGCTTGTGCAATTATTTGGCGGGAGCGATGTCGTACCAACTGACCGATGCATCGTATCTAGATCAGCAGTGAGGAGCGCTGATACCAAATGCATGCACAGACAAGGCTGACAACTTCCCACCTCGAATTCAGGCTGAACTTCCAAGTATGAATATGAGTGTTCTGACCTCCCCCCCTTTCACAGAAGAGAGCAGAGTGAACCCTGTGAAACATGCAGAACACGAGATGCCCAAACCCAAACTCATGCCTGTTTTAAATCCCACCAACTACAGGTAGAACTGCTCCAGTTGGCCAGCCGAAGCATTCACACAAATACATGGACCTGCCCACGTAAATCTGCCCTGCCTAATCAATTACCTAATCCTTGTGCTGCCAGCAAAGTACAATGCTGCAAAAGCATTGCAACGACCCTGACTAATCAACAACTACACAACTGCATAGCATACTGTAGTAATTACTATCAAATGCAATACCAGACTAACAATGGGCTACTAAGCCACACTCAGCTCTACCATCTACTACTGATCAACCATACACACCACAACCTCTGCATCCGACCACAAATAGCCAGAGAAATAAAAAAAACATTCCTGCACATGTTCCTGTTCCTTGACCTGTTCCTTGACCTGTTCCTGAGCATGTTCCTGTTCCTATAACTGCACCCACCTCTGGGTGTACCTTGGCCTGATGGCCCCTGGACCTTGACCAAAAACCTGAACCTGGACCTGAACCTGAAATTATCTGGCAAGTGGTCCCTGCAGTAGACCTGCCTGCCATTATTGACCATGACTTTAAACTTGACCTGATGACTCAATATCAGCACAACCTTGCACAACACAATCCAACTCTCTGGATCGCACCCATGCAAGCTTGAAATGCACATTTGTGAAACCCCAATGCACTTTGAGGGTTTTCATACCCCGCATTGAAAAAGAACATCCAACAAACTCTGACGACGAGACCAAAAGACAGAACAACCTTCATGTTAACACTCCTGCAGTTGCCGCAAACCGCTGGAAGTATATGGCATGACAGCTCACTGCTCTTGATTTCTTCCCTGGGAATATCGCCCCCCCAGTCCCATGCAACTCATGCTTGCCCTTGCTGTGCACTCCAAACTTGACAGACACCCCCCCTGCACAGCAGGGGCCTGCACAAACAGCAGATGTACCAGGAGTGGCACATCCGGTGCACATAACCCCCTGGTTTATACCCCAAAACCCCCCCAGACAATGCCCTAGTAGCACTAAAGCCACAAGCATCTGCTTGGGGCCAATTCATGCAACAATTGCTGCTACAGTTCCCTGCCTTCATCCCAACCCTTCATCCCAACCCAAACTGCAAATGCCACTAAGACCATTGATAAGACCACCCTCTAAACCCTGCTCACCAGCTACTGCCCTGCTGCCTATGCTGCCTCCCATTCCTTCTTGCTGACTTCGCGCCATGCCATCGATGCTGCGGCTGCCCCTGACTGCAGAGACCGCCAGCAATTGACTGGGATCTTAGCTACAGTCTGCTCATCGCCCCTGGTAGCATAGAAGGGACGGTACCGGAAGCACCGCTCCACTCGATCAACGCCCTTGCTCCCCACCTGATGGTCTATCAGAGTGCAGAAGACAAAGTCGTAGAGGCTACCCCCTTCCGGCATGGACAGGAAGTTGAGCACAGAGCTAACTTCCTCCGCTGTACCCCTCTTTAAGCAGACCTTCACCCCCTTAAACTGCTTATCCACCATGATGCGCTTGCCATCTGCCTTGATCAGGTACCTAGGCTCTGGTAGAGGCTCCTCCCTAATGCCCATGGCCAAACCAAAACCCCTGTGCATCAACGGCGCCTGACACCCGGAATCATAAAACCCCCGCGCCGGCAAAAACCACCTCCCATCTGGGGTCTGCAAGCTGACTCCCTCCGCAAAGGAGTTATTGCTAAAGGTAATCAGGCCCCCCTCACTCCCCGCCCACTTGTGGTACTTGTGGCGATCAGCTTCCGGTAAGGCTGCCACGTGGTCACTCACCGTAGGCCCGAACACTGCTGCTGCCCCTACCGCCTCACTACTCACTGCCACCCCCTGCCCACCTGTAGAACCTTCCACCTCCCTCCCCGCATTCCCCTCTTCTGCCACCAACTTGGCTGTAACCCCTGTCCGTGCTGCAAGCTGATCCAGCAGGTCTTTGTCACGAGGGAACCAAACCTCCACCGTGACAAGAAGCCTCCCCTTAGCCCACTCATTTGCCTGCTGCTGCTGCAGTCGCTGGTTGGCAGGAGTAAAGCTTCTCAGCCCCACTGCTGCTGCCGCCACGGCTGCACCCCTACCCTTCCCTGCTGTCTTCTCCCTTTCCACCAAGGCGGCAAGGATATCCTCGTCGCGCTGGTACAACAGCGGCACACTGATCGGAACCAGTTGCCCCCTGGCCTGCCTGTTATCCACTTGCTCCTTCTCATCCACATAATTCAGCCTGCTGCTCCTGGTCCCAACAGCTGCTGCTGCTGACGTTCCAGGAGCCCCACAACCTCTGTCACGCATATTGGTATCATCATTGGATTGGTCTCAGCAGAGGGTTCCTGAGGTGTACGACTGACTCACCTGGGGTGTCACTCGAAGCGGTGGTGGCACTTGTGGGATTATCAGGGTGCAAGCTTGGTGTGCCTATTCATCTGCCAGTTAGAATTGTCACTGGTTTGTGTCATGTTCTGTGTGTACTTCCGTTGTGTGGGCTCCTGTGTGGGTGGCTTGTGCTCGTGAGTCTCTTCAGAGACATGCACTCGCAGGGTTAGTGTCGGTTGGTTGTACGCAGGATGTAAGGCTTGTTTGGATCGAGGTCTCAGGCAGTTCTAGGTCAGCGGTGCATATCGAGCGAAGCCAACAGCCGGTCCCCGGTGCCATCAGCATGGTAAACATGACCCTCGCATAGTGAAGTGGGGTCGCAATAGCACAAGCCCCATGTTGGTGGTCGCCGGGACCCAAGCTGCCAGGAAGATGGGGTACGCAGCGTAAACTTGCAGGCCATGCTCGCCCTTACCTTGCGCCTTTTCTTTACGGGATGATACCAGGTGTTAGTTGCTAGCAGCGGACTGGAGTGGGACAGCAAGCAGTTGCGTGGTGGAAGCCGCACCATCGCGCAGTTGCGCTTTGCCGAGCCCTTGGGCAGCAGGCAGCCGCAGTCTCACAACACGCCTCTTTCGCAGCAGCAAAGGATCAAGTTTAGGACCAGGTTCGGCTCGGGAGCTTTCGCAGCCTCAGCCTCTTCTTTCTTTCTTCGGTGATACTCGGGACAAGGTCAGGTTAGCAGGCGCTTGGGACAGGGTGGGCATGGTCCACTCATGATAGCAGGAAAGGATACTTTCTAGAAACGCAGTGAAGGACTTAGGCGTGGATCTGCAGCAAGCGAGGGCTTGGCAGCAGGATTCACCAGGCAGCACTAGTACACCGGTTAGCAGTACCCCAGCAAGTGGTACTCCAGGCAGCTACTACAGGACAGCAGGGCAGGTCACTCCAGCAACAGGACAGAGCAGGGGCTGGGTTACATTCTCTTCTAACCCTCTTTTTGCAGAGTCACCTGCGAGGGCTCTGGAGTTCGGCAGTCCTCCAAGGGCTTTAGATTTCGGCAGTCCTCCTCCCACTCCCTGGGTAGCTGGTCCTGCATCAGAGCAGTTGGTTGGGAATAAGGAGATGGCAGGGGGTTATGATTTTGATGATGTGGCAGGTTATAGGGACAGGGGGATTGAGACCTTCAAGGGTAACAAGGGGAGTAAGGGGTATTTCACCTGGAAAAGGCGGGTGAAGGCAGGGCCACTGCTAGCCTTCAGGGTGAAGGGGGCCAAAGCAGAAGCAGGGACGCTGCTGGAGTCGATCGGGCTGTACGTCGAAGAGGACTCTGATGGGAACAGGGCTCACGAATACATCAGGGAGGCACTGAAGCCTAGGGAGGTGGCTAGTGTACGGGGGCAGTGGGTGTCTCCGGAGGCTGTTAGGATCCCCAAGCTGGAGTTTTTGCTGGGGTGGACTAGGCAGGCAGCAGCAGCTCCGGAACCGACAGCAGACGGTCTAACAGAGACGGAGAAGAAGCGTTTACGGACGGAAGCGCGTACACTTAAGGCGGACCAGGATCTTGATGAAGCGCTGGAGGATGTAGTGAACCCTGCAGGGGTCTTGCAGGTGATAAGGGAGAAAGAGTGGGATAAGAAGGATGACTGGAAGGAGTTGGTGGAGAAACTGGCGGCCATAGTGGGAGAGGCAGTAGGGGAGGGCAGCAATCAGCTGCCAGCGGGCTGGGTAAAGGAAGAGGATGGCAGGTACAGCTTTAGAGGGGAGACCCCACAGCGGCCAGCGGAGCTAGTCCTGGAGGCCTACTGGGCCACCATGGACTATTACTTTGGTGACCCGGACCCGGAGGAGATCACGGAGTTCAAGGCGATCCGCATGAGGTCAGGGGAGACCCTTACGGACTTGGCAAGTCGGGTCTTTAACGTGAAGGAACGCATCAATAGCTCGAAGCAGATCGGTGATCCCATATCAGAGCATACCGCTGTTAACACGTACCTCTCTGCGTTGAGGGACGATGGTCGTTTTAAGGAGCTGGTGCAGCAGCAGGAGGGTCAGTTGCGGGCTTTCACCAAAGAAGAGCGCACGGTCCTAAATGTTGCCAGCCACTTGAAGCGAGCCATGACTCAGCAGCTGTTGCAGACACAGGAGGAGGCGCAAAGGAGGGCAGCGATTGAGTCCCTCTATGGTCCAGGCAGCAGCAGCAATGATAGCGGTGGGGGTTCAGCAGGGAAACAGAGCGATCGGCAAGGTGGGGCCAAGCAGCTGGAGGGGAAGGGTGAGGGGTTTACAGACATGCTGGCGGGGTTGAACCAAAGGCAGGTGCAGAAGGAGTTTTCAAAGCTCCCCATGGCAGAGTTGGAGAAGGTGGCTCGGGTGTTAGGTCAGTTTAACTTAGGGCAGCAGCAGGTAGTAGCAGCGGCGGGGTACCAAGGGGGCCATACTGGCACGGCCTTCGGAGTGCCAAGGCCGGGCAATCAGGGAAGGGGTGGAGGTTTTCAGCAGCAGGGCCAGGGTTTTGGGAATGGGGGCATGGGGGGTAGGGGTGGTGGTTATAATGGTGGTGCGGGAGGCGGCCTCAGGCAGTGGCAGCACATGCAGCAGCAGCTGCAGCAGCCTCCGCAAGGACCAGCAGGGGGCTCAGGTCCTCAACAGCAGGGCGTGGGGCTTAATATGGAGATCCGCAGGTGTGAGGGTGAGAACTGCCGGCATGGTCCGCCACCTGCCGTGTGCTTCGTCACCAATCCCCAAGTCGGCCACCTTTACAAGGGGTGGAGGCCACCTCCTCGCCAGAGCGCAGATTATGCCGTGTACTTACGCAACTGCGCACGTACAGGGCAGCAGATCTGGACCCCAGCTAGCAACTTTGAAGGTGGTGGTGGAGGCGGTTCAGGTGGTGGTGGGCAGGGGGCAGGTGGGCAGGGCGCTACTGCAGCGGCAGCAGCTGCGGCAATGGCAGGGATTCCAGACGAGTATAATTGTCCAGAGGGGGGTGGGGATGCTTTCCCCTGTGACTGGGGCTTTCCTGCCTGCAGTTTGGGGGCAAGCAGTCAGGACGACCTGGCAGTTTGTGTCCCTGATCAGGAGGGGTGGTGGTTTGGGAACAGGGCAGGGGCTAATGGGACAGCGTATATGGCGCTTCAGGAGGCAGGGTTGGCAGCGGCAGCTGCAGAGGCAGCGGCAGAGGGAGGTGTCGTACCAACTGACCGATGCATCGTATCTAGATCAGCAGTGATGAGCGCTGATACCAAATGCATGCACAGACAAGGCTGACAACTTCCCACCTCGAATTCAGGCTGAACTTCCAAGTATGAATATGAGTGTTCTGACCTATTGCGACCCCACTTCACTATGCGAGGGTCATGTTTACCATGCTGATGGCACCGGGGACCGGCTGTTGGCTTCGCTCGATATGCACCGCTGACCTAGAACTGCCTGAGACCTCGATCCAAACAAGCCTTACATCCTGCGTACAACCAACCGACACTAACCCTGCGAGTGCATGTCTCTGAAGAGACTCACGAGCACAAGCCACCCACACAGGAGCCCACACAACGGAAGTACACACAGAACATGACACAAACCAGTGACAATTCTAACTGGCAGATGAATAGGCACACCAAGCTTGCACCCTGATAATCCCACAAGTGCCACCACCGCTTCGAGTGACACCCCAGGTGAGTCAGTCGTACACCTCAGGAACCCTCTGCTGAGACCAATCCAATGATGATACCAATATGCGTGACAGCGAATCTGGATGTCACATTGCAATTTGATTTCCTTGGATAGTTGCTTGTCAGGTTGTCAGCTGCCCTAAATGATGTATCCAGCCTCCTGTATGTGAGCTTAAAACATGCCGCATGTGTAAGCAGTAGTGGCACAGTATTCTACCCCTTCCTTTGTCAACCAAACAAGGGGTCTGCAGTACTTGGGTTTAAGAATCCTCTTCTGCTAGTGCTGCATCTTGCACCAATTGACCATACCTGGGCGCCTCGCAATGTCATCAGCTTCACACAAGCGAAAGAGCACGCGGAGGGGAGCATAATAGAAGAAGAGCTACGCCAGGCTAGTTGAGTAACTGAGGAAGAGGCAGAGCCTCTGCCACAGTCCCAGCCTGCGTAAGTTAAGGGAGAGGCGACTGAGGTCAGGAGACCTGGCCTCGTGGCCTCTACCATGGGACATACCAAGAGTTGGGTGGGCATCTCGCCTCTTAATAGAAGCATCTAGTTGATCATCACTTATGGACTAAGGTGAATGCGTGCAACATTGATAATGTACGGCATGTGGCTAGTATCCTTTGGCAGTTGAGGTTTATGTAGTACGTGGGGTGGTAGGGGGAGGTCACAGGTGGTTTTCATGGGGTCAAGCAGTACAAGTGAGGAGGAGGAGGAGGAGGTACCGAGCAGCAGTGGTAGCGGTGGTGATGAGTAGCATGCACTCATATTTACTGGCATAAGGAAAGATGTATCTAGCAGCAGTGGTAGCTGATGTTGTGTCTAGGGTGAATGTACAGTTCATGTCCATCGCTGTCAAATCTGTCCAGAATGTGTCCATGTGAGTGTCCAGTTTGTGTCCATGTAAGTGTCCAGTTTGTGTCCAAGTAAGTGTCCAGTTGGTGTCCAAGTAAGTGTCCAGTTGGTGTCCAAGTAAGTGTCCAAAAGTGTCCAACAGACTGTCAAGGGGATGTCCAAATAGAGTCCAAAAGGATGTCCAGATAGAGTCCACTGGACATGCTGTCAAGTGTCCATTCCATCCCATTGGACAGTCCATATGTAGTCCAGATCTGTCCATAATTCCTGGACATTTTTTGGACGCCATATTGACAGCCTGTTCTTCATAGTGTCAACTGGCTTACGTGCACATTATGCTTGAATATGTTGAAAGGAGCAGGTGGGCAGACCCTAGCGGTTCTGGCACCTGTTACAACTAAGTAACTTGTGCTGCTGGTGTGTGCTGTGTTAAAGTGGGAGCTGGTGTGATAGGAGCACTTGAGCTTGCAGCAGAGTCCTTGGGGATATTGATTAAGGGGCTTGTATCCATTAGTAGGTTGTGACAATAGAGGAAGATGCCATTGTGGCCTTGGAAACCAGCTTACAGGCTCTAAGTGTATGGTTGTGATGTCTGTCTGTGTGAATATCCTTTTCTTGCATGGATGATCATGCCTTGTTTCATGGTTTTGCTGATGATAAGGAGCACGGATGGTGTATGGTTTAGTACTGCTTGCAGAGGGAACTAAAGTGTTCCAAAAATGCTGTGGTGCTCCTGTCAGGCATATCTGTACACAGAAGTCATTTCAAATGATAGCAAGCCCGGGTTGATATATCCACAGCCATATCAGATAATTCCCTCAAATTCAGCAATAGGTGAGTTGTCCTGGCCCTTTCTGCTGTAGATTCAGGGCTGCAGGACAGTTTTTCCACACCTACAGCTGGTGACAGTATCAGGTGCAGTGTGATGCCACCTCATGTCATAAAGCAAGATATTGTGGTGTGAGAATGTTTGTAAAAGTGTTTGGCTGCTGTTACTCAACATTGTGACGGCTCCCTGTGCGCTTGTACAATCCGCATGTAGTAGACTTGAGGTCTCCCTATCTGTTGCTTTTGTTGAGCTTTTGTAGATGCCATTCCCCTTCTTCCCATGGCGCGTGCCTTCTGCATTGGTTTGGTCAGCCCATGCTTGGCTAGCAGGCAGGCTGCACAGGGGTCGGCTGTGGCTTGTTGATTATATTGCAAATATGTTATACAGCACTGACTGTATGTTAGGAGCAGGGGCGTATCGCCCTCTCCTCTGGGGCATCCCATGTCAGCATTATTGTAGTAAAGGCCGAGTGCACAGCTGCAAATAAAGTGGTCCATGTTGGCCACCTTGTCCCCTTTGTCTCCTGCAGAAACTGAGTCCATGTTATACATACAAAGCAGAAGTTGCCCCTCCTAAACGTTTTCATCTGTTGTGGCAGAAGTACTGAGCAGGGCATGGCTGTTTGGTAGTGCGTCAAGGCTGGAATCAGGGTGCCAGGAATGAATTGGATGCAAACCCCTTGGCTGTAAAAGGGTCTCAGCTCTTTATAACATGGGGTATGGTATGGTATGGTGCATCAGCTGACTAGCAACATAAATGAAGGTGGCAAGGGATGCTTGTATAGAATATAGTACTAACAGTATATTGGAGCTGGTGCTGTGCGCCATTGGCACGTGCCTTTCTCCATGGACTTGAGAACAGTAGTGGTGCACCTAGGTCTGCACGAGTATGAGCATCCTTAAGCTCCCTGAGGAAGGGTCAAGTCTGGATGCGCTTGGCAAAATGATCTACTGAAGTAGTCGTTTCTAGGTCATACCCCGCCCTGTATGGTGTCTCATTTTGTATGTGAGAAATAACATGCACGTGCAAATTGAGGCAGTAGCACAGGACACACACCGACCTTGCTTTGTCAATGGGGGGTCTGCAGCCGTTTGGGCCAATAAAGCAGCTTCTGCTGCTGCATATATGCAGCAATAGACCATGCCTGGAATATCGGCGCCTTGTGATGGATATCATGCCCACCAAGAAAGCATGTCCATTTTAGACAAACAAAGAGCATGCGCAGGCAGGGATGCAGGCATGCGGGTAGTAGATACTGATGTCCATGCATGGTTTATATGGTGAGTGCATACAGTCTTGACCATGTCAGGGCATGTGCTGGCTGCTTGGGGCAGTTAAGCACGGGCTGGGTGGTGATGAAGTGCCTGGATGATTATAAACAGGTTGGGAGTTTTGTTATGCTCTGAAGTGCAGAAGCCTTCACGTAATTTGGTGCTCTGATGTTCTCTATGTTGTCTTGAGGGATTGCAGTGATCTATCTCTATATCTACCGTTGGAGTTATGCTCGGGTGCTGTACCGCCCGAACGGCTGTGCAGTTGTGTCTTTTAGCATATTGCTGCCGGCCGTTGGGGCATGGGTGTAGTGAGCCTATGGCACCAGTAAGCCAGGCAGTGTCTGTATGCTATAGCCAGTCGCTAGGTGATACTGCTACAGACCAGATGCAGTGGCTGGGTTCCTGCGTTGCACTCTGCAACTGCTTAAGTAGTCTTGCATTGTGCTACACAGCGGGGATCTTGCCTGTTGTGTGTCCCAATCATGGTCTCGTATCGTTTTGCCACGTTATATTGATTGCGTAGGCGTTGGTGCGCGACTGCACTGCAGTCTTGCTATGCACATGTTTGCATGATGCCTGCATATGTGTTGAGCAATGCATAATGCCCAAAGGATGCCTGCATATGTATTCTTTTGCCAATTGGGTTCAAATGGTGTGTTGGGCAGTATGACAGTACCCAGCCTATGAGTAGTCTTGTGGATTGCACCTGTAGGTTGCATGACAGACTCCTCTAATAGTGGTGTGGTGCTGATAGCAGTAGCATGCTGTATTTGCAGTGTTACCTGCTGTTCTCTTTTGCATGAGGGTTTTGTTGCTTGCATGGTCTTTCCCTTGTCTTGTCTTCAATGGAGTTGCCTTGATGGTGATGCTCTGTTGCTTTTCAGTCATGGTGTTTGATTGTGGACAGTTGGAAGAGGTCATGGGGCTGACGAGCCGTGGTATGAGGTTCCCGCTCTTACCTTTTCATGCTCTATGCTGAGTGCTGTGTGTGCACTTAAAATGGCAGACCTCTGTCTCGTTTGGAGAAGGGGGAGAGCCTGGTGCCACAATGACCAATGCGTAGTGGAAGCCAGTGGTCTGCTCTGGCGTGCCCACTCAAGTGTCAAGAATACTCAATGTAACTTCTAGGCTTGCTACATGCGGGTGGTCAAGGGGAGGTAGGTGATTGGCTTATGAACAAACAATCTAATTGAAGGTGTGGCGTATGTTAGTTATTAGCATATTGCACTGGAATGGGTTGGAGGCAGGGGGTGGAACAGGCCCCTTTTCTAGACCACACACAAGATAATCTGAAGTGGAGTGATGTTGATTTGGCCATAACCCGACCAATACCACGGTCAGAGCATCCTGTGCCAGAGGCGGGCTGGCGGAGGTGGGTGTCTGCAACTCAAATTCACCATGGCACAGCTTTGCAACCGTACAGGACCCGTAGCATCACTGCATTTCTATGGCAGCGTGCTGCGAGCCGAAGGTTAAACTGGACCTCCTGGACTCTGTCAAATGAGCGGCTGCTGTACAGGTCGCACCCAACAAGCAGTACATGTTGGCCACATTTGCATTCAGGCAGGATAAAAGCTAGAAAGCCTAGATCATGCGGGAGGAGGCAAGTTGTTGTAGCAAGCCATCTCCTGTGATGCCTGAAGAACCCTTTTTCTATATAATCCGATCGTCAAGTTTACTGAGGCCATGCACCATTTCAATACAATCCATAATGCTTACGAAGCCCAGCTTGAGTAAGTGTGTGTTAGCAGGGGATCCAACACAAGCATCCCATCGGCTATACCTGCGGAAAGCCGGGAGAATAAGGACTGTAAGACCCGGGCTGGGCTCATTCAAAGATCCGAGCACTACACGGGTCTCTGCGCAAGCAAGTATGCAGCTGACGCAGAGGTCGGTCTGGTCTATTACCAAGCAAGGCTCTCTCTCTAACCTATCAGTTCTAAAGGAGCCTGTCCCCGAGCTTCTCCCAGGGCAAGCTCTAGTGGCTGTCAAAGCAATCGGCCTGAACTTCGCAGACGTGTTCTGTTGCCTGGGTCTCTACCAAGCAGCACCTCCCGGAGCCTTCGTGCCTGGCCTAGAATTCGCTGGAGAAGTCGTAGATGTGCGGGAACCGCACGTTGCCGCTCCCGGCAGTACTCCTACTGCTCCTTCCTTTCGGCCTGGCAACCGAGTGCTGGGTGTCACCCGATTCGGAGCATTCACAACTCACATCGCCTTAGACACGCGCTATCTTCGCAGCATCCCAGCCAGCTGGAGCTACCAAGAAGCAGCGAGCTTCCCAGTTCAAACCCTGACAGCTGCATATGGCTTATTCTCCTGTGGTGGATTACGTAAGGGCTCAACTGTCTTAGTACAAGCAGCTGCAGGGGGAGTTGGTCTACAAGCCCTGCACCTCCTCCAGAAGTTGCAGTGCAATGTGCTGGGGCTCACAAGTAGCGAGGATAAGGTGCAGTTGCTGAACATCATGTACTCCTCTCAGTCCTGCAACACAATTGGACCTGATATACCCAGCAGTAAAGCAGCATTAGTGGGCGCCACAGACAACATCAGCAGCAGCAGGAGCAGCAGTGGCACTAGCAGCAGGGGTGACAGCCCAAAGCCTCAAGGGCCTGCCATGCAGTTTCTCACTCGGGAACTCTCCACCTCAGCCATCAGAGCACAACTCTCCACCTTCCTCTCCATGCACCATCTCCAAGGCTTCGATATAATACTGGACTCTGTCGCTGGGCCCTACTTCCAACCCTCATACGATGCCCTAAACCCCTGCGGGCGGCACGTCATTTTCGGAGCAGCAGCGCTAACCCCTCCCCCTGGGGTAAGCCTAGAGAAGACCTGGGGTTTACTAGCCCCCTGGAACCTACTTGCCGCTGTGAAGCTGCTCCTAGGTTGGCTAAACCGCCCCAAGCTTGATGTTATAGCTATGCCAGGGCATAACAAGGGTGTGGTGGGGTTTAACCTGATCTGGCTGTACGATCAGATCGATCTGATGACTGATCTTTATGATCAGGTAGAGCAGCTGCAGCTCCAGCCGCCTCTGGTTGGGAAGGAGTTTCACTGGGAGCAATTGCCAGAGGCGCTGTCGTTTCTGCAGTCTGGCAGAAGTGTGGGGAAGGTGGTGGTCACCATCAATGACAATGGCGAGTGACTGAGGAAAGTGGGTGAATGTTCCGAATGCTGTATAACTCAAGGTGTTCCACCTCACTGCTTTCCACCTCGCTATTCTTTGTGACGGCTTGAGGTGTGAGGCCTATGGCACTTTTGCTTTGTTGTTGTTGTTGTTGTTTGCTATGGCATTATGATGAATTATAATCTATCACCAGGATGGTTCCTTGTCACCGTCAGACTAGCCCTCATGTCATGCATGCCAGGCGTGACCTTAACTCCATGCATCTGCACCACATCGCCCTCAGCCAATGTGAGAGCTTGGCAGGAACTTTTAGTACGCCGTTAAATCCTAATTTGGTTCCTTGTGGTATCTGTAATGTGTGACCTGTTGTTTCCAGCCTGCATTGCTGGCATGATGAGCAGTGCTGGGGTTTTGACCAGGAGGGCGTATGCTGGATGGGGTTAACGTGATAGTCGTGTGCTTCTGATCAAATAGCCATGGCTGAATCTTAGCAGGTATGTTTGCATTGTGCTATGTGGTTAAGCGCCAGGGTATATGTGGCTTGTGAGCTGGTGTGACAGGAGTGTATCACTACTGCTTTTATGATATGCCCTGGCAAAGGTGCCATAGCATAGGCCCCATAGGCCTAATAGGCCCCGGTAGCACCAGTGAAGCTGCCACTTTGGAATGGGAGGTTGTGTGCGAGCCTGAAAGCAGATGGCTGGTCGTGCATGTGACTGTCACTCTGGCATTCACACTTCACGGACCAAAGTGCTTGTGAGTAGTTCTTGACCTTTGAGCTTGAGCGGGGGATGAATATGGCTGTCGGGGTCCTGTAAGGGCTGTGCCTAGCTAGGGCTTTGGGGACCTTGGGGCTTTCTATGTTTATGCGATGGGCAAGCGCAGTGCTTGCGTCCATATGTCGTTGCATGGGTTACTGACTGAGGTGTCAGGGAAGGGGTTGATGGTAGAGCATGTTGCCAGGCATGGGCAACTCATGGGCGAGAACTCAGCTCATCCGTAAAGGTGTCGGTACTGTGTATCTCTTAGGGTCTGTCTGAAGGCGTATATGCTGTGCGTCGCCTTCCATGTTCTGTTTTCGGGCTGCTAGTGGGGCTATGTTTCCGCAGGAATTGTCAGAAGAGGGTCTACTCAATTGCCAGTGTTTGGGCTTCTGCTGTCCCTGGCCAATGTGTCGCCAGTTTTATGGCTCCCAGGTATATCCCAGTACAGCCTGCCTAAGTAACGATAGTGCTGAAGTTCCGTATCTGAGAGTTCTTCGGCCCGTGCTGACCCCCTTGCGATGGGGGTGACGCAGACAAGGGTTTGTTCGGGAGCACAGTGGGGCGCAGAAGCCGGTGAGAGAACTAAATTTCCACATGCCATATAATACTATGTTAATCCTAATGAAATGGGCGGGTGCGCCTCTCCTACCTGCCCACCGGCCAATGCCCTGAAGCCTCTTGAGTGCCTAGGGAGCATTCCTCCCCAATGCGGTTCCAAGACATCATAGCCAAATCAAATTCTGACGTCAAATGAAAGGCAGCTGTTAAATAGAGCTCATGTTAGCACTGCGACTGTGCCTGTCGTGACCGGTGTCACCCGCCCTAGGTGCCGAAAGCGGTCTTGCCTTCGGTGGCCCTGGCCCCTGGCTGGTTTGCAAGGCACCGAATTCATACCTATGTCAAACATTTCTTAGACGCAGGTTGGTCAGGGAGCTTCTGCATACGAAGCCTTATTGCAATCCAACTGGTTGCACGGCTACCGGCACTGCCTCTGCAGCAGTATGCTCCTTTCTGCATGAAAAGAACAATCTGGTTTTCTAGGGGATCAGTTTATCACACTCGTTCGTCAGGTCAGTTCCATGCTGTGCCACTCGCGGCACTGACGGTACCCATGCAAGCGTGGCTTTCATGTGGCGTCATTCGATCATAATCGACGGCCTGCGCAAAGCAGCGCACGCCTCACATGTGTGTGGCTGTACAAGAGCCGTTGGGCACGCTGCTGGGTTGCACACGAGCACCATTGGCGCCTGCAAAACATCTCAAGAAGCAAAGCAGTCCCTACCAGCAGCCTTGCCTGCTCATAGACACAATGCGTTTTGGAGCAACCCCTGGGCCTCTGCACATGGGCCCCAACATCTAAACATCCACCAGCAGCCATGCGAATGGAGCAGGCACACTGTAAGCAGCAGCAGCAGCAGCAGCAGCAGCAGAGCCATCACCACCACCAGCAGCAGAAGCATCAGTTTCTCAAGCAGCAGCAGTAGTATCAGAGACCCATGTGAGAATCAAGACCACCGGGTCCTTCACCCTGGGCATAGAATATCGCCTGAAGACGACAGCGATCTAGAAGAGTACATCCGGCAGCTATCTGAGGTCACTGCTAGTGCTGGCCTGGGTGACACCCTCAGTAACCACTCCAGTGACGAGGTGCTCACCCGGTTGAACCCTGGGACAGACCGCTTGCAGCGGCTGCGGTTTAGGAGGAGGCAGCCAAGCTTTGAGGTTAGTATCTTGGGCTACTGCCAGGAGCAGCGCTTCACATGAAGTTACATTTCCAGTCTCATCTCTTCATTTATCCTTCATGTGGGATATATCAAACATGAGCAGCACGGCCGGGCAGGCTTGAGATGTAATTACTTGAATTCTACATCAATATGTATTCACCAGCAGCCACAGCAGGAATAGCCTCAGTGCTCCACCCAAATGAATCGATCAGCAGCAGAAGCAGCATTGATACAGCAGCGGGATACATATGGCCCACATGCTCACTTGGGAACCTTGGTAGGCATCACATACTTATCTCTGATGCTACAGCCATAAGCATTTACAAGCAGCAGCAGCAGCAGCAATACAGCAGCGGGATACATATGCTTTCCTGGAAAACTTGGTACTGCAGGCATCTCTCTTGAAGCACAAGGCATCTCTGAATGAAGCAGAGAGTGAGTAGGACCCTGTAGGCAACGTTCAGCTGTAAGACGTTTGTCCCATAATCCATTACATTTGTTACAATTATGCACACACACCATCTGTCATGTACAAGTTAGAAAGTAGGCCTACTTAGTGCGGACCTCCTTTCGTGAAGTATGTGTTTCCATTAATGAACTCAGCGGGGGACTCTGCGAAGCATGTGTCAGCAGTGTAAAGTGTCTTTGCTACTACTGCTAGGGCAGGTTAGGGAATTCTTAGTACAGACAGGAGTGGTACTGCTTAGTGCCACTGCAAAGTTAAGTACAGCACAGCAAGCGTGCATGGGTGACTTGAAAAGAGTCCGCAGCTCCCCTCTGATGTAATTCAACATTCGCCAGGCCAGCCTTGGTATCATTTTTACATGTCATGAGATGCCATAGCAAGAAGTGCCATAGGCTGTGCACCTCAAACCGTCAAAAAAACAGCGAGGTGGGACAAAAGTTTCAGGTTGTTTCTGGCGTACATGAGGCCCCGTTCATGAGGCCCCCACAGCCTTGGGAGTCATTTGCATTTGCTATAGTCTTACTGATGACCTTGATATTGTAACTTGTGCAGGTGATAGAGTTCCGGGACGATGGCACGGCCATTGAGCTGTTCACCCCTCGTACCCCGGAGCAGTTGGGGCTACACCCTCGGGACATCACTCTCTTTGCTCCACTCAGCAGGCTGGCAGCCCCCCAGGTGAGACACGAACCCTTAGCCATCCTTCCCCCCCACCCGACATCTACCCCCGCCCACCCCAGCCCGTTCCTAGCCAGCCCCCGCCCCAACTCCCATGCCTAGCCACCCTCTATACACCCCCTTCCCCACCCCACCCCACCCCATCACCCCCCATACCCACCCCTATAATCCCTTTAGTCAGCAGGCTGGTAGCTCCTCAGGTGTGACAAGGCAAAACCTTCACTGTGTATGAGCAAAGCAAATGCTGACCCTTTGGAAGGGGCTCATCTTTGCGCCAGCCGCCGCTAATTGCAACCTCCCAGTCTGGGGTTCACTTCTCCTTACAATGCAGCCAGCAGCCCAATGTGGTGCAAACTTGTCCCAAGTGGAGCATTAGGAATATAGGGTTTATCACTCATTCTACTGGGCGAAGAGGCACTAGGGGATTAGGTCTTAACAACAATGTGAGTGCAGTCTACATCGCTTTGAGCAGCAAGGCACATTAATGTTGATGCCGATCCTTGCTTGCTAGTAGTGGGTAATGTGTGGCTTGCTTCATGCAACACCAGTAGGTTTCTGGGTATGAGTGCGTGGGTCTTGGGCTGTGTTTGCTGGAAAAAGGAATTGTTGTGGTATAGGCGGTCAATTGCTGATCATGTAGGCTTGCTGTTGCACCTCGCTGTTTAATTCTCTAAATCTGGAGGTATGGGGCATGTGGCACTTCTGCTATGACATCTTTTATGAGATAGATTACTGCAATGCCCCCGGACGGTGCAGCCTCACCACATCGTTTCAACCACTTTGTTTAGGTTGTGTTGAGAGAGAGCGCAATGCTGTGGCATCTTATGAAGTGTAAGGATAAGCCATTGCTGATCATGTAGGGCTGCTCAGGCTGTATATTCTTGGGTACACATACTTGTTTTGTGCAGCAGGATTACGTTGCTAAGCTGTTGTTTGCATTGTCCTGCTGCTGCTGCTAACAGCGTGCCACCATCTCCGTTCGAGACAACAAGATTCTATTCAAGACAGAGGTGGCCAAAGCAATCATCATGCCTGATAAGGCGCTGCTGATTAAGGGCAGGTGAGTTTTGGGGTTAGGGTTTACGAACTAGGTTGTAGTGGGAAGCTTCGAGGTCTGACTTGAGCTTTCAGTACTTAGTCCGGTAGGGTGCCTCTGGGTGAATGGAGGCTGATGGCAATTGAGGCCAGGTTGTGTACTCGGCAGCAGCGCCTGGTGGCTTACACCAGAGCACAGGGAGGTTCCAGGTTCGTTTGAACTCAAGCAGCACAGGTTTGCAGCATTCATGTCCCTCAATAGTAGTAAATATTTTGTAACAGTTGTTATGTGTAAGAGGTAAAATGTATTTTTCGTTTGAATTCAAGCATCACAGATTTGCAGCATTTATGTCCTTCAATAATAGTGAATATGTTGTAACACTTATTGTTTGTAGAGGAAAAGTAGACTTCTCATTTTTACATCACACCAGCTATTGCTCCCATGACACATGTTCACATTGTAATGGCTTTGGGGGCTATAGCAGGTGTCTGTTGATTTGCAGTCAATGGCGAGTGTAGACTTGTGATTCTCATAATATGTTTGGGACTTTTCTAGTCCGCTCATCATGCAGCCATGTGCGCGCAATTTTATCATCATTAAATCGTCATCATCTGTTTGCTAGGGTTTAGGGATACCGTCTGCTTTTGTAAAGACGGTGCTGAGTGAGAGTTTTGTATGTTGCTCACTCTCATTGCGCTCCGCAGACGTGTCCGGGATACCCAGCGCCTGGCGCACGACATCATCATGGCGAACGACGCCCGGCTCATACAGCAGCGGGTTCAGTCGCGCGACAAGCAGCAAGAGGCGCCGGGGCTTGGCTCCTGCGACCGCGCTGCAAGCGCGGCCGACGTACGCGCAATGGCGAAGAGCAGGAAGGGAAAGAGCGCGTCCTCTAGCAAGGCCGCGGAGAAGCTGAAGCGTGTGTACGACAGCGCGGCGGCGCAGTACGGCTGGTTAGGGAGTACCATCGAGGTGCCGTTTGAATTGATGATATTGGAGGTACTGCTAGACGCTACCACAGGTAGGAATGGAGAGGGGAGGTGTTAAGAAGTGCTAGGTCCGATGTAGTGAATGATTGGTGCAAAACCTGGGGGCTGGGATTAGGCTGAGGCGCGGGTTGGACTATGGGCTTGGTTTTGGGAGACGTCTGCTCTTGAGGTTGAAATTGATGAATCTTTCGGGGCCCGGCGGGGTGCTAGGACAGTTAAGCAAATGCTGTTTTGGAATCAAGGTGATTCCTTGCTGTGGCAGAATGGGTAAACCTAGTTGTAGAATAGGTCTGCAAGAAAGCAGGTGCTTGTGTTGGATGATGGACAGCCACTCTCGCTCCTGCTTCTGATGTGTTTACTGCTTCGGTTTCTGCTGTTGTCAAGGCACATGTTGTCATTTTATCTGTTTGCATGCTGAGGACCCTCGTATTCTGTTCCACCTCGCTGTTTCTATAGCAGCTTGAGGTGCCGGGCCCTCGCCACCTTTTGCTGTGGCATGTCATTGAATGCACTGTTAAGAGTGCCTCTTCTTCTGTGGGGCTGCTAATGACTGGACGCCAGGAGTTGTGCCTAGGTTGTATCGAAGAGGCAGTACTAGCACGCATGGTGCGTCCGCCCCTACCCTCAATGTGTCTGCTCCTGCGTCTGAGGCTCCCGCTGCCTTTTGCTGCTGCAGAGTACTTTTACAACAAGACGCAGCACCTTGCCTGGATGATGGAGAGCATTTCAGATGAGATGCGGCAGCAGAACCGTCCCTTTAATGCCATGGACAAGGCGCATCAATTGGTCCCTATACAGAAGTTCCTGACAGCTGTTAAGAATGATGTGCAGGAGACGTGTGAGGCCATTAGGGATGTGAGTGGGGGAACTTTGGGAGGGGGGGGAGGGGTAAGATGGTGAGGGGGGATAATGAGGGGGAGGTGGGGGCAGAAAGGGGTGGTGGTGGGATATGTGCAGGAGACGTGTGAGGCCATTAGAGATGTGAGTAGGAGAACCTTGGGAGAAGGGGGAGGGGGAAAGGGACGAGGGAGAGGGCTGTTGGGGGTGTAAAAGAGGGTATTTTTATGTGGAAGTATGGAGTAGAAGGTGGCACATGTATGTGTAGGGATTTGCAGGCAGGGAAGCATCATGCACAACCTCTGTATCTTTCTCTGCTTTCCACACACGATTGAACTGGTTTGAGACGTGTCAGGGGGCGCTGCACAGCTGCAGAGCTGTACTGTGAGCTATCTCATATGCATGTGCCACTCAGTCGCGCGTCAGTACCGCTCTCGTTTTCTCGCACTTACTCACCACCCCACACCCCTAACAAGCTGGTTGGCGTCATGCTTGGGTGCTGCATGGCCCGGAGGGCTGTGCAGTGGTCTCTCTCAACCTATGCATGTGCCACGTCGCTGTCTTTGATAACGGCTTGAGGTGCGGGGCCTATGGCACTTTTTGCTATGGCATATCATGAAATTTGATGGTAATGACACATGTACCACCGCATCTGTTGCCCCCTTTTGGTGGTCTTGCTCTGGTTCCACCTGTCCATGGGTCTGCCTTATGCCGAACAACCAGTCGACTCAGCCAGAGGTTGCACCTCTGTAATTCGGCGCATATTTCTATATCAAAAAAAAATATGTGTCAGAAACTGGTTGGAGTCGTGCTCGGGTCCTGCACAGCCCTCTGGGCTGTGCAATGGTCTCTGTCTTAAGAAGATAGACGTGTGCAATGCGTTTGAAGAAGGTAGATTAGGCCGAGAGGCAAAGGGACCGTAGTTGCATGGGCCTACCTATAAATGCCTTTGCTCCGCAGGGTATATGCTCTGCCTGGGAGCACTGAAATATGGTTGGAAGACGGGGCTGCTACCTTCGCTCGCCTACTGTGCATGGCTCCAATTGGTGTGGTCTAGGATTTCACTGAGCCCTTCATTGCTGGGCGGTGTGTTAGTGGAATATAGAAGGCTGTCAAGTACTTTTTGGAGGTCCTTTCTGTTACGTTTCAAGAACCGGAACTCTTACCGAAAAATTGTAACTTCTCTCGTCACCCGTGCAGTCAAGTGTGGGAATATGATGAATTGTAAATTGTATTGTCACCCGTGCAGTTACTGGAAGATGATGAGGTACTGAGTGACCTGTGTCTCACTTGGCACCAGCAGCAGTTACAACCACCAAAGTGGCAACCCATAGAGCTACAGCAGCGCACAGTAGCACCACATAACAGATTGCTGCATGACCTCCCTCCTAGTCAGCAGCATCATCACCAACAGCAGCAGCAGCAGCGGACGTCGCACGGTGGCGGGGGTGCGGGGTACAATGGCGGTGGGCTGGGTACCCACCAAGAAAGTAGCAGCAGCAGCAGTGGTTATCATACGAGCTCTTTAGCAGCAGCAGTGGGAGGAGGTGGGGGAGGAGGAGAGGGTGGAGGTGGGGTGGGGAGGGGGGTTGGGGGAGGGGGGAATGTACCGGGGGCGCAGTGGAGGGCGTTGCTTCAGAGGCAGGGGGTGCAGCAATTTGGACATGTGGGGCCCAGACCACCCAATGGAGAGAAAGAGGTGAGGGAGGGGGGGGGTGCACTTAGAGATTGCAGTGGGTAAAGGGAATGGTAAGAGTTGCGGTGATGTGTATGTGCGGAGGGAGAAGGAAGTGTGCAGTGGTGGTTGTTGGTTGTGAGAGTGGTGGGCGGGGTGGGGGCGGGGAATGTTGTTGAGGCGCAGCAGAGGGTGTTGATTCAGAGGCAGGGGGTGCAGCAATATGAACAGCAATAGAGGAGAAGGTGGGTTGGAGAATGTAATCATGAGGAGCAGCATCAAGGTGGGGAGGTGGAGGCAAAGGGAGGGATCAAGGGCAGCAGTACCAGGAGGGGGAGGGGATTGGACAGCTGCAACAGGGATGTGCAGATGGCAGCCATATTACTTAATTGTGAGGAGTGGGGTGGGGTGGGGTGAAGTCGGGTCGGGTCGGGCGGGGCGGGGCGGGGCGGGGTCGGGTCGGTTCGGGTGGGGTGGGGTGGGGTGGGGTGGGGTCGGGTGGGGTCGGGTCGGGTCGGGTCGGGTCGGGTGGGGTGGGGTGGGGAATGGAAGACACAGATTAGCGGGGCTGTGGGTTTCAGGGGTATAAGTGGGATGACGAAGGCCCGGGCAATGAATATGGGCCGCAAGTGCGTGGTCAGGTGTGAAAGACAGTGCAGGTGAAACACAGTAGCCCCAGATGGGCATGGAAGTTGCGGCAAAGGGGAGTGGGTTAGGGGCGTTGATGGGGATGGAAGTTGGTGGGAAAGGGTAAAGCGGTGAGACTGTGGGAGTAAGGTGTAAGTGCACATTTGGGTAGGATATTGAATGTGTTGGAAGAGTGTGGGAGGTGGGTTTGTGTTAGGGTGGGGCAGCTACAAGTAATATTGCAAGAGCGGAAGGTCTGCACTGCTGCTGTGTACTTCCAAATAAAGCTCCTTTTAACTTTGACATTGCTGGTTTTGCGTTGTGATCGATTGGTTGGTTGATTGACAGTTTTGTTTTACAAATTTGAAGCAGAAACCACTTACAAGGAAACCACTTTCAAAGAAGGCAGTGTCAAGTTACCACTGGTGTTACTGAGGTTCCAGCTGCTAAGTCATAAGCTGTTATGTTGTTGTTGTTGTTGTTGCTGCTGCTGGCGCGCTAGGTTCCTGAGGCTCAGTTGCGCATGCTGACTGAGATGTTGGAAAGTTATGAGAGGGAGATCCACAGCATCGAGGGGTCCCTGAAGGAGGCAGAGGAAAACCTGGAGAACACAAGGTGCGCCTTCCTGAGCCAAAGAAGTGAAAAACAAGGATAGAAGTGAAGGAATATGGACTCGAAGGATATGTTCTTTTCCGAGGCACGATAGGGGACATGGGGTTGGGTACGCGAGCCTTAGTTGCCTTCTCCTTGACTTCACACATGGGCTGGGAATGCAGCAAAGGTAACCTTTGTCCACAGCTAATGTGGACAAACTTGAGACAGGGCAATAGCAATCACAGAAGTAGCGCTATCGGCTCTTGCCTCCTTGCAGGGAACTTCAAGAGGTTCATAAAACCCCATCTTGCCCACCTCATTTCTCCTCGCAGGTGCACATGGCACATTCATGTATGTAGCAGCGGCAACCCCATCATCTTGGTGCTGTCACCATCTCTTGACTCCTGTAAGCCCCTCCTCTGCATTAGAATCCTCTTTCAACACACACTAACAAACTGGTTGGAGTCATGTGGCGGGTGCTGCACTGTCCAAGGGCTGTGCAATGTTCTGTCTCATATATCAGACTTCTTTTGAAAGCTCGTCCCATGTTTTCAGACCTTAAAGGGTTCAGAAACTAAGTAAATCTGCTGGCTGCTTCCCCGCTGCTTCCTCCCATTCCTTCACCACCTTGCTTTTGCATCACTTGTCCCCTTGAAGGCAGATGTGGCACATGGCATTAGACAGCACCAGCAACTACAGCGTCCCTGGGGCCCGAGTTTGAAAGCTCCTCCCATGCTTTCAAAGCTGAAGGGATTTAGATTATGTCCACCGGCTGCGTCCCTGCTGCTTCCCCTCCGTTTTGTCACCAGCTTGCTTTTACATCACTCCCCCCCTTGCTTTTGGCATAGCTGGTCTTGCGGTTTGATTGATTGATTGCTTGATCAATTTATTGGTTGGTTGGTTGGTGGATTGATTGATGATTGAATCATTGATTGATATCCCCTTGCAGGCAGATGTGGCACATGCAGCTAGACAGCAGCCGCAATCACATCATTCTAGTCAACCTGTGGATCAGTATGATTAACATCAGTGTAATGGCAACCACCATCCTACCCTGCTTCTTTGGCATGAACCTGGGGAGCAACTTGCCGGAGAATGAGCCCTTCTACTTCTATTCAGTGTGTGCTGCGTCACTGTTGGTGGCAGTGTCCAGCTTCCCTGTGGCGAGGTCGATTTACTTCAGGCATTGGAGGAAGATCATGCATAGGGAGCATTATGAGGAGAAGATGCTCAGGTGGGGTGGGGGGGTAAGGGAGGAGGAAGGGGAGGGGGGATGGGGGGGGGGGTAAGGGAGGATGAAAGGGACGGGGGGGGGGGGGTAGGAGGGGGGGTTGAGGGAGATGGGAGGGGAGGGTGGAGTGGGGAAGTAGGAGTATGAAGGGGGGGGGGTTGGCTGGGTAGGGGAGGAGGAAGGGGAGGGGGGGGGTGGGGGAGTAGGAATAGGAAGGGGAGGGGGGGTGGCGTGGTAAGGGAGGAGGAAGGGGGGGGGGGGAGGAGTAGGAGGAGGAAGGGGAGGGGGGGGA
>OY744499.1:7038227-7151316 GCA_963556185.1 Pseudopediastrum boryanum | reverse complement strand
CCAGGGTTTAAGGGGGGAGGGGCCAAGGCGGGCAGGTTGAGGGCATTATGAGGAAAAGATGCTGAGGGGGGGGAGCGGGGGGAGAGGGAAAGGGAGGTGAAGAGGGAGGCAAAGGATGCCAGGGCGCCAGGGGAAGAGGAAGGGGAAGGGGCGGGTGGAGCCCGGGGGGGGGGGGGGCAAGCGGGACTGGCCAACTGGTTGAGGGCATTATGAGGATAAGGCACTGAGGGGGGGGTGGGAATAGGGAGGAGGGATGCCGGGGCCCCACGAGAAAGGGACGTGGGGGAGGGGGAGGGGCCAAGGCGTAATTGCAAGGGCATTCTGAGGAGGAGGTGCTGAGGTTGGGGAAGGGGGCTGCAGGGGGCTCATGGGAAAGGGGTGGTAAAAGGTGGGGAGGTGGGGAGGGGAGGGGCCAACAGGTTGAGCTCAAGATGAGATGAAGATGCCTCAGGTGGGGGCGGGGGGGTGCATGGAAAAAAGGGGAGTGGCAGGGAGGGAGGCGAGGTGACAGAAGAGCGGGTTTGTAGGACTGTGGGCGCTGAGGTGGGGCAAGGGTAAGGATGCTGTGGGAGGGCCAGTGGAAGAACAGAGGGTAGGGGGTAACAGAGGAGTGTTCAGAGGACTCTCATATGTTGGAGATAATGAGGTATGGGGGAGATATGCAAGCAAAGAAGAGCATGGCGAGTTATCTCCGGGAGGGTTTAGGTGCAGAAAGGGGAAGTGGTGGGGAGGAGTCCCCGGCCCTATAGGGTGCTTTATTGCAGCATCTAGACAACTTCGTTAATAAGATCTGAGCTTAATTCTGTGTTCGAGTTGTAGCTTTTGAAGCCAGTGTCCCCCACCCACCCCTGTGGACCTATCGGAGCTTTTTGACGAAAACGTGAAGTTTACATCTGTCTCCACTGATCATATGGGTCTGGATCCTCGGAGGCTGTATGGATATAATAAAACACAAACAATTCCATTATAAAAGTGCAAAGGAGTGTACTGCAGCAAAGGGGCCAAAGGCACTTATTGCTATGGCATATCATGAAATGTAATAATACTGCAGCAAAGCTAGTCGCAGATTCTGTCAAGGATTGGACATGGCAGCCGAGTTGTTGGACGGATCCGATGATGGCCAACAGGCCGAAACGCGTAATCCCACACACTTGATGTAAAAATGCATGATCGAATGAAGAATGTCTCTGGCGTCTAACTATAGCTGCTACCTTGAGGAATATTAACACAGGTCTTGGACGTTGGGTGCTGGTATACGAAGCAGGGAACAGTGCTCCACAGGGTAGGGGGGGAATGCTCGACATGTGCTAGTACCGCCTCTTCCTAAAACCTACGGAAGGCTTACGCCTGGCATCCATCCACTCACTCACTCACTCACTCATAGAGCGCTTCGGATCTGATGGTGGCCAACAAGCTGGACCATCACATCACATGCACTTGGGGTGATGTGATGGGCAAAAAGAGCAAAGGGAAGATGCTCTTTTCTTGGGTTCCAGCACGCTGTATTACCTGTGCTTTCTCATGGCTGAGTTTCTTTCTCATGGCCTTTTCTCAGCCATGAGAAAGTAACTCTGGCTGTATCTCTTGAGATGATTTCTTGAGATATCAAGGGCGATGGAGCAGAGAAAGGCAAAGCATATGCATGGCGTCTGGAAGTGAAAGGACAGGGTTTGGACAGTGCAAAAGACTACCAACGTTCAGAAATCGCCCACCCAAGTGTGAGCTCTCTGGCTCATTGTTTTATATTGATATGTTACTTTGTTTTACACTTTAGTGTTTGATACCTAGTTATAACCATTTTTTATCATCTTGGTCCTGCAGAGTTCTTCTGATGCAGCACATTGATGATTTGGACGACATCATTCGGGCCTTGGATCCATACCGGGGCAAAGACCTGGACCGCAAGATCTTCAAGAGGATTGTGGTGGAGACCCTGGGGTCTAGAGCCATGGGGCCCAGCCATTTGGACTTCATGTGGTCTGTCTTTGACAAGTGAGTGCTGGGAGGGGAGGGATGGGATCCAGGGGTGGGGGCCACGGGGGCTGTGGGAGGGGGGGGGGGGGTGTGAAGGGAGCTGGGGGGCAAGGGGGATCGCAGACGGCGGGGGTGGGGGAGCTTTTGACTGCCTAGGCAGGGGGACAGGGCAGCAGGGTTCTGCATGGGATTGGGCTTTTAAGAACTCCTGATGGTGCAATGTGTGCTTTACTAGGCTGTGGTTTTTAAAATTAAGAGGTCACACCTTCAGCTGCTGTAATACAGCTCATCTTGCCGCCCCTTCCACCCAACATCCATTTGTAGGTGCAGTGCAATACCTATGTTCTGGAAATTTAACATGCTACAGCTTAAAGCCCCTTGCAGGAAAGCTGGCTTGATGCTGCAAGGCATGCTACAATGCAGTGGCGATGTGTGAAAGCCTGAATACATTGCTGATCATTACCCTGCTTGCCCAAATCTCTTGAGAGTAAGAAATGATCACAGTGGATTCTGCAGGTATGCTGCCACTAGAACAAGAGATTAAAATCACGCATGTTAAGTGCTGCTTTTACCAGGGATGGTTCCTCGTGGCTGTGATTGAACCCCTAAGATCCCTTTTTGTTCTCTAGACGAGTTTTATATGAGGTAGATGAGTGCACAGCTTTCGGGCCGTGCAGCACCCGCCACATGACTCCAACCAGTTCGTTAGTGCGTGTTGAGAGAAACTGATACTAAGACCAGTTACATGCATGGTCAGCAAGCGAGGCTGAGGCAAGCTGTGAGATGTTCCCTTTTGTTTCTGTCCTGTCCTCCTCTTGCAGGAACAATGATGGCTTCTTATGTACTGCCGAGCTCATCAAGGAGCTAGGTGAACGCATCAAGAATTTCCTACCACCAGAGAGCAGCAGCAGCAGCAGTACGTCACAAGCCGATATGGGCGGAGGCTTAGGTAGTACAGCATATGGCAGTGGAGTGGCCGGAGGGTCTGGTAGGGGCGGGCCTGGGCCTTCTATGGTTCATAGGCATACTCCGGGCAGAGGTGGTGATGGTGGGAGTGGGGGGTGGGGGGGTGCTGCTGCTGGAGCGGGTGGTGCTGCTGGTGTTGGTGCTGGGATGAGGGAGGATTGGGATGATGATGATAATGATTGGCCTTGGAATGGACAGTGAAGTTCGCTGGAGGCAAGGTTCTGGGTGGAATGTGGGTGAGTGCATGGAGCGGAAATCGGGCAGGAGGGGCTTCAAGACATTGGGTGCTTTTGAGGGCGGGAGTGCATTTGTGCATTGGCCGGATGTTTTTTTATCGCTGATATGGGTGTGTGGTGCTGATGGCGAGGGGAGGATGGGACATGACATGAGAGAGAATTCATGTGCTATGCGAGGAGATTGTGTATTGGTCTCCAGCATGGGAGTGGGATTGTACGAAGGGTGCCTCGATGTAATGATTAGAGGGAGCCCTTACATTGAAGGAGATCATGTGATGTGACCACATGCATATGATGACGATGTCTGGCCATGGTAGAAATATTGGAGTGCCATGGCGCGTGTATGAAGAATAGAGAAGGGTGGCAAAGCAGTGGCTCGTTGGCTTTAATGTTCTGCTGCTGTTGTGAATAGTGATGCTTGTGGTAGTTGTTCCCGCACTCTGTAACTGTCTGCGCGTCTTGTAGTGTGCTGGCGGCCGAAGGCCGATCGGCCTCCTCCTCGCGAGGAGTTCTGCCTTACGGTAAGCCAGGGAGAGCTGTGAAGCCTCCTTTCACTGTTTACATTTAAGTTCAACCATCGGGGAAAATACAGTCGGTACTGGTGCATGCGGCCCTGCCGCAGCCGCGAGACTGCGCTCAGAGTTATGATGCTGCTGTCACTACATGGCTCGTGTAAGTCACATGCAGCGAGCTTGAGTGCGTAGTCGGCTTTGCTCCATGGCAAACGCCACTTTGAGCGCTTCTACTGTTTCTACAAAATGCAATAGTGCTAACCTACTGGCTTTATACTTGCGCTATTATGTTACTGTTACTGAGTGAGCCGGCCATGTGATGGCCGTGTTACTGACCGGTAGCGTAACTGTGCATCATGTCCCCAACTCAGTTAGGTGCCCCTTTCCTCGTCAGACGTCGAAGGGGAAGGACCGCGGCAGGGAAAGAGCATATGGTGCTTCACCAGCACGGTGGAGCTTGCAATTTAATTTTTGTTCGTTTTGTTTGATTTCTCAAGGCGGTTTGAAAATTAACAACTATCCCGCCTAGAGAAGGCACATCACATGCGCTCTGCCAGCAGTGCCAGCCTAAACTGATTCTCATTGCAAGGGGCCAATCGGCACCAAACCATTTCCAAACATGCTCATCCAAACAAAATCCAGCAACATTCCACCCGCCTTCCCAATGTGGGAAAACAAGCACCTACAAGCCCCCCATCCACCAACTTATGCGACTTCGGGCAAACAAGATAGCTGAACAATAGCCATCCGGGTAAGTACCAGGTAACAGGGTACTCTAGTAACTCACTCAAAACCCCTGGTAATCACACGCCTCACGATCCTGAGAAGAACACAGCCGGGCACCAGCTATCTAGCGGCCCAGAAACCAAGTCTGGGTCTTGACCAATGCGAATACGTGCAACAGCAAATGACTCTCTTGGATCATACACAAACAAACATTTAAGGTGTGACAATCGCAAAAGGGCTGCTAGGTCAAATGACCAAACACAATCAAATACAGCCGTTTCTCTGGTCACAAGCCTTTGCAACTGCTGGACTGGATCTCATACATTTACTGCTTACCAAATGCATTGCAACAGCAACCAAAAGGCTACCTGGCTTTACCACCACATTCAATCGTTATGCATCCAACCAATAAGGGTACTGTAATAAAACCCTCACCTCCGCATGCATGTCTCTGCCCAAATCAATTGCAAGTTCTCATCCATCCCAGCCCTTCCCAGTCCACTTAGGCGTTCCACTACATGTAGGAATGTGAAGCATGTAGAACAGAACCACTTATGTCAGTCAACTTGAGGTGAGGGGCCTAGGCCGGGCCTATGGCAATTCTTGCTACGGCATATCATGAAATGCAAAACATTGCTTCCCCCAAGTCTGCTTAAAGGGCTCTCAGTCTTTCTCCCAGGAGGAACACGTCCTAATTTAACACATGAAATGATGTCAACTTCTGGAGGCTCTATGCAGCAGATCTTGCAAAACCATACTGAACCCTATCAAGCAGATGCTGCACTACCATAAAAAAAACCCTAACCTAGTGCATTTTGGTGTGCACTACCTCCAAAGCACATACAGCAACCACAGCCGCACTACTTGGCGAAGCACAGGCACCATAAAGGCAAACACACCCAGAACATGAACTACGGGCCAATGCTATGCACAGCCCGCCAGACTGGCAAGAAAAACATGATATGTTTAGAGCCATGACGTCAACAAACGACTGCTCTGGAGCAGGACAAACAAGCCACTGCCCCCATGGACATGACACAATAAAACCTGCCTGTGTCAGTCACACTCATGGCAGCTACAGCTCTTTCTAGTCCCCAACTGAAACACATGCTGAAGCTGGTTGTGCAACTAATCCGCTTATCATGCCACTATAGCACCATTGGGGCCGGTGTCACAGCTCCCAAATGGGCCCGACGTAGTTTATGGCTCCCATGCAAGGCCACACCTTCGACTTTTGTTGGTTTGTTTTATGGAGAAAGGGGAAGGACGGAGGCTCTACAACTCAAAGCAGTGTCAAGGAGAAGGCTCCTCTGTCTTGCTTGAAAGTAATGTACCATCAACACAAGTCCAGGCAGGGTGGAGAAGAACACATAAGCCCAATAGTACACCAAGGTCATGCAGAGATGCAGAACAACAGATTTGGGTCGGTTTCATACGGTTTTGCGGTTGCCACACCTTAAATGTTTGTTGTTGTTGTCATACTGACATGCAAAGCGAGCATCTTACACCGGAAAAGCGAGCTCGCAGACAACATGACTGATCGGCTCTGTCCATATGTGTGCACATGAGAGAGCACTTCCCGCTTGACTGATCTCCACATCATGCATAGCCCCTGCTTTCAACAACATGATAAGAACAGACTGCTGCTCCCAACTGACACTAGCACCTCATGCTCCATTCCCACACAAACTTCTTTCCCCGATAAATGCACAACCACATTCAGTACTATAGCTGCTTATCCTACTATGAGATACCATGCGATAGCTCTGGCTTTGCATCTAATCTAACCATAAGCTACAATGGCACGCCTATATCTGTCGATCTAAATACAAAAATTGCCGTGAAAGCCCATCTAATGAACCGTTCAATGGATAGCTGCTACCTAAGGCGTAAGGCATAAGGCCTAAAGGCGTAAGGCATAAAGGCGTAAGGCATAAAGCATCTACCTCACACCCCTTAAGACCTCCACACTACCTAGCATAAGCAGCCAACCTTCACCACCAAAGTGTTTGTACAACATGCTGCCTGATATGGCCTCCTTCCTCTGACCCTTTGGAGATACCGTTGCTGTTCTGATACTACAGAAAACCTGAGGACCCCATAAACTCACCATGAGAACCATACACAAAGGCGGTATAAGACCTTTCCTCCAACAGCACATGATCGTGCAAAGCGAAGATGTGGCCCGTGCATGCACTGTCCTACATCATTACCAGCGGTTGTGTGTTGCTGTGGACATGTGTCATCTGTGTTAGAACCCCAAGAAGAAGGAATGGTACAACTATACTGTTACAACTCACTGTACCAGGTTGCTTGGTACACTCCAAGCTATCTTGGCAGCCACGACACATGCCTGCAGCCTTCCCTAGATCAATGCCATTATACCCCTCAAAGACCACATCAAAGCGCCTGAACTCGCCCGGCGCACGCCGATACACCTCAGAACTTCTCCATTTCATGTCATATGCTGCAGTACAGATTCGCTGGCCCAGAAGTCTCACAAGGCATTGGCCCATTCTCCTGCTTCTCTCAAGCCATGTCCCATCCTTGCTATAGTAGGCACAATTGTTATAGCATGCACAAACATATGCCTTCATCTTTCCACCCCATGCTCCAAAGCAGCTAAGACGGCTCTGGAAAGAGCAGAAAGCTCAGGAAGCTTGGAGGTACATATGCTGGATCCACACCATTATGACTGACGCTAGCTCCGCCCCAAGCACGACACACAGTATGCTACCAAACGAAATTGCTGGCTTGTAATGTAACATTCCACAACATGCAAACCAATTGATGTCTCAGGCCATGCCATTCCTCCCGTAACCACCCTAACTGCTGCAATCTACTCCCCATTCCTAGCCTTCCCTCATGTCCTATGCATGAGATGCCATACAAATTTACTATAAGCACCACACATGTGGCTGCCAAAGAGCGCGAGGTGGCATCGCTGCCTTCTACTTAGTGAAATGTATGGTACAGGGAGCACTGTAAATTTATGCAACCACAATACGCATTGAACATTTACTGAAGAAAAGGCTCATCAGCCTGGCGTATTGATGTATAAACAGCCACATACTCCATATTATTACAATTCATAACATGCCATAGCAAAACGGTGCCATAGGCCCCGCACCTCAGGCCGTCACGGAAACAGCGAGGTGGAACAATGGATTGAAAACAACCATGGAGCGATCAGGGCCCCAATGGCATAGAGCCTGCAAGGCACGATATAATCCCCCTGCCACTGCATAAACTTAAATGAACACTATCACCGTGGCCTGCACATGCCAGTACAATAGCTGGGGCAGTACAGGCCAGTGGTGCACCCCTGGGCTGCCCGAGCCCTAGCTGTCTGCAGTGGAGTGCCTCAGATGCTGTAGATCCTGTGCATGGGCAGGGAAAACTCAGCCCCACCAGCTTTGATCACCCGAGCTTGGAGGGAGGCAATGGACTGCACTAGTCTCGTCTGCCTGGCTCTGATAATCTGTGTCTTTGTGAAGGGAGAAAAGTCCACGTTAGCCAGGATATCGCATGCGTCCTTGCCCCGGCCCTTAATGTCCGTCTCAGCCCATGCAGCCACTGCTTCGAAGGCTTCGTAGCCCTGGAACCCCGGAGACTCGGCCAAGATCATGCTTAGAAGCAATGACTTGGACATAGACTCGATCCTAGAACGCGACAGCCCAGTGCGTCCTATCCAGTCTATGATGTCCGTCTCTTGCTGCTGCTGCTGCCTCCGTGATGGCGACGTCCCTGGCGAACCTTTGCAAGCCGTGCGGCGGAGCATGTGCTGCCCGTATGGGGCTTCCGTGGCTTCATAAGGAGAGCGTGAAAAAACTACGTTCTTCTTGGCAACGACCTCCACAGCTGCGGCTTCTACTTCAGCTGCCGCTTCTGAAAGCGATGCGGAGCGATGGAGGCTAGTACTTGCCACATCCATCCACCGCTTGCTGCTGTGACTGGAAGCCCTGGGTGGTACACGGGTTGGTACAAGGGATGTAGGCACGAGGCCGGGGCACTGCTCAGCTGCCATCGCCCTCTGCTGCCACAACCACCCCACGTGCCGGGCGCGTAATGATGCATCCAAGTTGTCGATGGTGTCAGAGATTTCCCTAAAACATAGCGTGGATGGGGTCGAGCAGGTGTGATCGCATGAGGTGTGGTCTGATAGACTACCAGAGCTGAAACATGCAGATATATGGCTGACATGTTCAGTGAGACTGGAAGTGCTGCTCGCGTCGTCCATAATCAATGCTTCCTGGCCATACGCCGTGATGTTTCGACAACGAACACAAGTGCCCACAGCCAGCACCACCTAACCCGCTAACTTCACAGAACACAGCAGCTCGTGTCGGAGAAGACGGCAAGACTTCAACGCTGTTAAGGCTGTCGTAGCCTGCCAGGATCAGACCGCACGATCATAGCTCAGTTGGAGGCACACTAGTTGTAACTAGCCACTGTGTTTAGGGCTTAACTAACACTTGCGTCTGCTCTCTTCCTGCACCTGCTCGCCTCCCAAGATTTATATAGCCAATCGGCCATCGCTCCATCTTCTATCAGTCAAAATCCACTTACAGCTGGTTGGACCGAATTCCTTGAGCTCATTCGGGCAGTGGCGCGACTACATGCACATCTAGCAGGCTTCTTAAGTGTTCGTGCTCCGCTGAAAGCAGCGATGTCAGTTGTCTATGCTCAGAAGCGTCTGGAGAACGCGCAGCTTATAAAAGCTTCAAAGGTCCACCACAGTCAGCGACTGAGGAGAGTCTAATAGGTCAGGCATACATTGGGCGCAATAATACAAGAGAAAGCAGCCGGGAACCTGGTTGGAAACGCTGCAAGAGCGGGCATCGTGACCTGGGGAACAACAAGGCCTGCGCACGGTAAGGTCTGACTCTCGTAGTCCTGTGTGCATTCATTTGGTTGCAGGCAGCTTGCTCCCTGTTTTGGGGTGACAGCGACCGTTGGAGAGTCTAGCTTTTCCTCTTGCGGACCTTGAGAGCATGCCCCTGGCCCAGCCACCAAGGTCCCTTACAGCTGTCTTGTTCAAGCATCTGATTGGCAATCTGCAGTTGCCAGGCTCACCATGAAGTGATGCTCCTTGACCCGCGACGTTTAGAACGGAGTTCTACTTCTGGCTTCCCCTGGCGTAGCACCACATGGCCTTGCCGAACCGTCTTGTATGCTGTTAGTTGTGCCTTTGTTGCTGATTAAGTCCTCCGACGGATCCAACCTTTCAGGCGGGTGCACTGCCTGGTATCATTTGCCAACCCTGCCTGCCTCTGTTCATTTCGCCAGGGCGAAGACAGACTACGCCGGCTGCAAAATAGATCATTACAACATCAACATTCAGCTTCCGAACATCGGGCGAGGCGACCAACCCTTCCCTGGCTACCAAGCAACTATGGATTCAGACCCAATGTCGCAGCCCAAGCCAGCAGCAGCTCCACCTGATGACCAAGAGCCCACTCAGCTGCATCAGCAACAGATAAACCCCACACAGATGCAAGCACCAACAGCTGTCTCTCAGCACATGGACATGGCAGCCCACAACACCATGTCAGACGCAGCTGCTGCTGCAGCTAACTTCCAACCAGCTAGCAGCCCCTCAGGCCAAGCTGGCCAAGCTCTCCTTCAGCGGTTGATGGTCAACCCAGGAGCAGAAGCTGGAGAGGCGCCTGCCCTCCATGTACAGCTCCCCAAAGCCCCAGACCTTGTCAGTGACAGTGACACAAGCCAGGCAGAGGCCATGGCAGCAGCAGCAGCAGCAGGGGGGGCCCAACAGCACATGATGGACCCCATGATGTTTCAGCAGATGCAGATGATGCACCATGCGCAGCTACAGGAAGCAGCAAGGGCTCAGGAGCAAGCTGCAACTGGTGGCGCTCTGGGCCCTGATGGGGCTGACGGAATGTCTTTGGGAGATGTGCAAGGTAGGCAATGCAAGCCTTGGGCTGAGGACATCCCACATGCTATGAAACAAACAAACAGAGAAGCATTTAGGGTGTGGCAACCGCAGGAGGGCTGCTAGGGAGGTGATGGCTCTGGCGTCACTGTAGCTGCTACATCAAGCAATTCTACATTATGTCATAGCCGCTTCATGCCTCCCTTGTCAAGCTGAGAATCGGAAATGTTTGCACCGTAGTGTTCGCATCTGTTCAAAGCTTAGAACAGAGGGTGCTGCATGAATGAATACAAAGGCTGCCAATTTTGAAAGCAACAAGTAACTTGCCAGATGGTTACAGGCTACTACATTTGAGAGCTGAGGTCGTCAACGCGAACTGAACATCTTCACATCCCTGTTTGGATGCATACTGGTGGTACGGGAGCGCCAAGAGAGAATCACACCATGATGGCCAGTAAACGGGGTTTGTGGCTGCCAAATCTTGTCATTGCAAATTTGATTGCAAGCCACAAATCAAAAGTGCCGACTTGTTACACCACGCATGGGCGAGAGGGGCTTTACATGTGCAACCTGTGCGGTGTACCACGCAATTCTCCCTCCTGCACTCAGTAATGGATGCCTACTGAATTTGTATCCCTATTTGTGCACCGTCGACAAGCGGCCAGGCAGGGTGGGGAAATAATATGTGATGCCTCCTTCAGGTCAAATGGACCTTTAAACCATCAAATGTTCGCCCATCACTGTATTTGTTGGCTGTGACATCATTCTCGTTTGAGATTGGTTACCCCCTTGCTCTCCTGCTGACCTGATCGCAATAGTTTAAACTGGATGGAGTTATGCCGCGGGCGCTGCACGGCCCGAAAGTGTGCAGTGACCTGTCTCATATATTTCTAATTTAAATCAATCCCCTCACTCTCCTGCTGACCTGATCGCAATGATCTAAATCACTCCCCTCATTCTCCTGCCATCCTTCAGGTCATATGGACCCTTCCGTGGCAGCCCAACAGGCAGCTATGGCAGCAGCAGCAGCTGTGGGTCTAAGGAAGGGGGGTGTGGGTGTGCCTGCTGATCGCGATGTAGCAGACATCTTACTGCAGATGGCAGACCCTGCGGGCAGGGGCCGCCATGGGAATCCCGGTAAAAAGACCTTAGGCAAGCGCAAGGCAGGGAAGGAAGATGGTGGGGAGAACAGTGGTGGCAGTGAAAGGGATGGGGAGGGCAATGTGGCTGGTGTGGGGGATGAGATGGCACCAGCAGCAGCAGGGGAGGGACGAGTAGCAGGCTCTGCTGGGGGGGAGTATGCCAGTGGGGCAGGGGAGGGGACGTTGAGCCAGCAAGCTGCAGCAGCAGCAATAGCGGCAGTGGCCACTTCCATGCCTATGGTAGGCATGCCTGCTATGTCTGGGGCTATGGTGATGGGGCACGGGGGACATGGGATGGCGGAGGAAGTGGGGGGTTATGGCCTGCCCCAGTTGGGTGTAGCGGTCTCAGGGGCTGAGGCTGTAGCAGCTCCTGTGTCTGGGGCTGCTGCTGCTAGTATGCATGGGTTTGAGGGGATGGGTTTGCCGGGACTGCCTGGGATCGGGCCTTCTGGGATGCATGGTGGAGGGGGAGGGGCAGGTATGATGCCAGGAACATCATCTGGTCATCCAGCAGCTCCAGCTGATGGTTCTGGTTTGGGTGGTGGCATGGGAGGGCTGCCTTTAGGCATGAATATGCACTTTGTGGCAGCGTCTGGGGCTATGCCGGCTGGTGCTGCTGTTGGCTTGCCTCCGGGGAGCGTACTGCAGATAGCCGACCTGGCGAAGTTGCAGGGTGGGCAGACGTTGGGGATTCCTGGGGTGCCGACGCTGCAGTTTGTGCAGCTGCCGATGGGGGCGGGGGCTGGGGAAGGGCATGGTGATGTGCTGCAGCAGAGGCCATTGAAGCGGAGCAGGGGGGATCACAGTGGTGGGGCGGGTGGGGGCGGTGAAGCAGCGGATGCAGCAGCAGCTGAAGCCGGGGAGCATGAGGGTGCCGATGCTGCTGCTGCTGGTGATGGTGGTGGGCAAGCAGAGGTGGAGCAGCAGGGGGTGCCGGCCTCTGAGGGTTTAGTGCATGGGCATGGCGGGACTGCAGCTGCTGGTGGTGGTGGTGGTGGTCCTGGGGTGCCTGTGAGTGAAGGGGGGACTGAGATGCAGATGGATCCTAATGCCGCGGCGTTGCAAGCAGCAGGGACAGCTCTTGGGCAGGTAGTGCATGTGAATGGAGTGAATTACCTCATCCCTGCACCCACGCAGCTGCAGCTATCCATGCAGCCGGAGCAGCTGCAGCAGCACCTAGGGGATCAGGTGCTTACCCTAGGCCAGCATCAGCTGCATCTGCAGCCCATCAATATGATGGGGGGCTTGCCTGGGTTGGCAATGTCTGGGGTGGGGGTGGGAGGAGTCAATTCCAATGAGCAGATTCAGCAGCTGCAGCAGCAGTTGCAGCTGCAGCAGTTACAGCAGATCCAGCAGATGCAGCAGATGCAGTTGCTGCAGCTGCAGCTGGCGTCAGCGCAGGGTGGGGGCTTGGTGGTGGCGGCGGGACCACAGCTGCGGCTCACACAGCTTGAGGCGGACCAGCAGCACCTCATACGGCGGCATGGGGCACTGCCTGAGAGGGTGGTCACGAGGGAGATGCTTAGAGAGGTGGGTTGTAGGGGTTAGGGGTTAGGATTGCTGGAGAGGGTAGTCACCAGGGATGTGCGTTTAGGTTCAAGGGTTTAAGGTCGCCAGAGAGGGTGGTCACCAGGAAGGTGGGTTATGTTTTAGGGCTTAGGGTCTAGGTTTGCCTGAGAGGGTGATCACCATGGATACGCTCAGGGAGGTAAGCTGGCAGAGGGTGCTGGGGGTGTTAAGCTTGGAGTTTTGTTTTGTTTACGCTTGAGGCTTGTAAAACGGAATGTTGGAGATTGATTAAGATGAGGGCATGGGGATGGAAGCTGGGACTGATTTACTTTCATTCTGGGTTTTGCATGACAGACAGATGTCACATGTGCCTTATCAGGAGGCTGCCCTGGGCTTGGGCATTGTTCGCACCATATTGAAGCAGTGTTGTCACAAACACATGGCATCTACTTGTATCCGCCTCGCTCGATTTCGCAGCCCTCTAGCTCTCTATTACTCGCACTTGACCCACCCCACTAAGAAACCAGGTTGGAGTCATGCTTGGGTGCTGCACGGCCCAGAGGGCTGTGCAGTGGTCTCTCTTAACAAACACATGGCATCTACCGCTGCTGTTGACCTTCACTCGTCTGCGGCTGCTGAGATACCTTTGCTTCTGCTGGCCACTCCTGTGGCTGCAGGTGTTCCACTTGCCCATTGAGGAGGCCGCCAAGAGCCTAGGCATAGGTCAGACCATGCTGAAGCACTACTGCCGCAAGTTTGGCATCCCCCGCTGGCCCTATCGCAAGCGGCAATCCGTGGTGGTGCTGATAAACAGCATAGAGGAGTATGCCAAGGAGCGCCCCATGACGGTGCAGCCTGCCCTGGAGAAGCTGAGGGGATTTTTGGCACAGATTGATGAGAACCCCAACATTGATCTGGATGCTCCTATCAAGCGGTTGAGGCAGGTGAGCAGATCATTTATCCGGCAAATGGGTATGATTTGAGGCCTGACCAGTCCCAGCAGTTCAGGCATTGCTGATCCTTATTCACGTCAAAGCACATGTCCTGACATGTTTGAGGAGGGAGTTGTGGCAGGGAGGGAATGGTGTATGCTTACAGGGGGGTGTTTTAGATTTGCAGCGAAGCAGCATTGCTCCGGTGCCTACATGTCAGGCAGTTGCCATCCTTTTCCCCTTTAGCTTCTTGCTTTGCAGTGAAGTTGTTTGAGGCCTGATCTTGTCTGATGGTTGCTCAATCTGCATGCGCGGTTAAGAGAGCTTGCCATGGCTCCGCAGACATACTGGATTATTTCAGATTTAAAATCGGCTCAGACAAAGTCATCTGAGAAAAGTGGCAGCCCTTTACCTTCGGCGTTTGAGCTTGCCGTTGCTCAGCAGAAATACCGGTACTGTGTTTCCTTTTTTACAGTCCTCTCCGAATAAAAAAAGGAAGACCTTCTCATCTGAGAATTTGTGCAATCCTTATCTTTTACAGGCGTTCTTCAAGGAGGCTTACAAGAGCCGTGTGCGTGCCCAGAACAACGGGGAGGTGGCTGTCAATTCAGACCCCAACCGCAGCCTGCGTGCCGACCGCAACCGCCAGCGCACAGAACAGTGGCTGGAGAACCTCTGCCAAGCAATTGTCAATGAGCACCCTGGCGAGCTGCGCCACCACCCCTCACACCACAATGGCGGAGGCCAAATGGATCACACAGGCGGGCAGCCGGGCGATGTGCAAGATATGGCTGCCGCGCATGCAGCAGCAGCGGGTGTTCCGCAGGGTGCACTGCAAGGGGTAGATCCCAATACCGGGGTGCCGACCGGGCATGAGGGGTACATGGATGCGGCGCAGCTTGCGGCTGCGCACCATGCTGCTGCACAGCATGCACATGCGCAGGCGGCAGCAGCAGCGGCGGCGCATCATCAGGCGCAGCATGATCATCATGCAATGATGGCAGCACAGGCGCAGATGGCTGCGCATCAGGCGGCGGCAGCAGCAGCGGCAGTGGGTGCAGACCTTGGGGGTCACCAGGGTTTAGGAGGTGGTTTAGGGGGTCCAGATGGTCAGCAGATGGGGGGTCACCCGCAGGGGATGGAAGGGGTGCCGGGGTTGCCAGGGGGTGCTATGTTGCAGGCAATAGGTGGCCTGGATGGGGTTGGTGGGGGGCATGAAGGGGAGTAGATGGGTTGAAGCGAGAGCTGGCTGGAAGAAAAGTAGTGGACAAGGCGTGTGATTGTTGGTCCCCGCTTTGGGATTGTTGGTTGAGTCGGGCAGTGTGAGCAGGAAAGCGGGGTCTAGCTGCCTCCCAGCCGCAACACCTTGCATGTCTGTATGTTTGATGGGTACGCGCTTCGGGTTGGGGCTTGGGGTTGGCATGGCGGAAGAGAGCGTAACTTGACGAGGAGTGACGGGGTTGACAGGAAGGCAGTGGGATTTGGGATGTGAGACGAGGCGGTAAACAAACAAACAAACAAAAATTTAAGGTGCGGCAACCGCAAAGGGCTGCTAGGTCGAAACGACCAAACACACCATCGGATGGGTCCAAAAACAATGGAATCCATACCACCAAGCAAGAGGAATACCCAAGCAGACATCCAACTACGGACACGGCAAACAAATCACCAGCAGGAGACTGATGGGTGTATCCAAATCAAACACAATCCAGAGCACCAACCAAGCAGGATGTCCAGTAAGTCCACCGCATATGTACCACCCAAGACGGCCAGCACACCAACCAAGGCGAATACCCAAACATGTAGCTATCTAGACTTCAACCAGTTCCTCATCAGACGAATCACTAGGAACATCTGTCTCCGACTCCGAATCAAACAGATCCAAATATTGACCTGCCGGGAGCAAGATATCCGGTAAGTCCACCACATCAGTACCACCGGACTGATGGCAAACAAACAAACAAACAAAAATTTAAGGTGCGGCAACCGCAAAGGGCTGCTAGGTCGAAACGACCAAACACACCATCGGATGGGTCCAAAAACAATGGAATCCATACCACCAAGCAAGAGGAATACCCAAGCAGACATCCAACTACGGACACGGCAAACAAATCACCAGCAGGAGACTGATGGGTGTATCCAAATCAAACACAATCCAGAGCACCAACCAAGCAGGATGTCCAGGATGTGGCAGTACCAACAGACACGAACACACACGGCCACATACTTGACCAAGGCCGAGAGAGGGACACAGCCAGTGGCTGACAGTGCCCAGAAATCAGCATACCTGAGCGAGGACAACGCGGCCACGGGGGGAACCACAGCTGCCAGAAACAAATCTCTAGCCTCAACAATTGCGGTAAACTATTGAAATGAAGGGTCTGAGTTGGCTATCTAGTGGCTGGTACAAGACTATGAACATGCAGTGGGTCTGGGAAAGGTTGGTTCAGTAATCAATGTGATGCGGGTTTGTTGATGTCTGATACGTCAAATATGTAGAGAACTGGATGCTGGTGCTGGATTTGTGGGCTGATACTTATAAAGGGTGGTTACTCATGATTTGGGAGATGAAATATCTGGTGATGTGCCATCATCCTGATAAAGGCATTAAACTGCTTGGCTTGCTGTTGACTGGGTTAATGTGTCAGTGCACGGCAAGTTCAATTGGGCTGGCTCGACATACACTGGCTAGCAAAGGATCAGGGATGGGCTGGTGGCAGCCATGAGGATGGAGGCCCTTGGACAGCAACTTTGGGTCTGCATTTGGAGGCTAAGTTGGCTCCTTGTGGGTGGCGCTGCCCCCACCGGCGCCAGGCTTTAACGGGGTCACCTGATTTCATGGTGTTCATATCAAGGTGAGATGCTTTGCTAGCATCAACGGGAGTGGTTCAGTGTTTGTTTGTTTGCTATTACCAATGGGCCGTTCTGGACCCGTCCCTATCTAGTACTTTACCCAGAGGTTGCACCAGGTTGAGCATTCCTTGTGATACAACACCGTCGCCGCAAGGCCGTCCGATGAGTCAGTCTGACTTCCGGTCTTGGACCCGGACGTTAAAATTGGTTTGTTTTTTGTTTTGATACTGAGGGCAGCCAGGGAGTTAGTGGCTTGTTGTACTTTTGGCACCGTGACCTTCACGCCCTATGCGCTGGCTCCATAATATAAGGACTACATCGGATCACTCTTCGTCGAGCGCTGGAAGATCCATGGCTCCAAGTTTGGCCTGCAACTTTTAGGCTGGGGAGGCTGCCACTTCAGCCACTCTGTAAGACGGTAGCCGATTTGTTATATCAACGAACTGATGAAGCAGAATATCACGACAACTCACTGGGGCGCCGATCTCGACGCCCGTGGCCGTGACTGGGCGTTGAAGTGCAACAGTGAATCCGCTAAGTCGCACTGATCCTTGGGCATGTAAATGAAACATGCAGATAGTTTGGATATCAAGATGTGGCAACCGCGAGAGGGTCGCTAGGCTAACCGACCAACCACGCGATGTCATGGGTCCAAAAACGACGGCTTTTGCGACCACCAGGAGACCAAACACGCATCCAATCCCAAACATGCATCCAAACAAATACAACACATGAACTTGTGTCCACCTGCTCACCGGCTCGATACTAGCCAACTTGGCTATGCTCGTCGTCATTGGCGTATCTTGACTTGTGTGGGGCTGTCTATTGATACAGACGGAGACACGTTGCTGCGTCCAGCCGAATCAATGAACAGCCCCAGACGAGTCAAGGTACTCTGCATACCAATGACGAAGAACATAGCCCACCGAGTTTCAGCTATTGCTGCCAGCTCAGCTGCCGTTCAGTTAGAGCATTTTATCCTCTCGCTGCAGCATGCTTAGGTTCCTTCCGCATTGGCCCTCGCTACTGCTGCAGCTGCTGCTGCTTCTGCTGATGTGCTGCTGCTCCTGCTGCTGCTGTGGACGTTGCACTTGGGGCCGCTGCTGCTGTGGCAAATGCTGCTTCTGCGGCGATGGTGGCTGCTTCTTGCCTCTCTGCATCCGCTGCTGCTGCTGCTGCCTTGTCCCCACAGCTAGTCAGCTGCAGCATTCCAAAGAAGTCCAGTAGTAGTTTGTGTCTTGCTTCTGGCCATCAAAGCACACCTTCTTGTCACTCCCTGCAAATAGCATGGAACAACCAGAGCATCACTGTCAGCATTGATACCAAATCATCACTTACAGAAACCTGCCAAAATTGCCAGTGCAGGTGGATGGCGCAGTTACAACAGCTGGACAGGCACTCAAAAAGACATCCACACCACAAAAGCAATTATTCGTCTGTTAGGGTGTGTTGTACTGTATGGTACTATTCCCTGGCAGTATGGGAGTCCGTCTCGCATCCAGGGCAGATTGAATACCATGCTGCCAGACTGGCTTTAGAACGGCAGCAAATGGTGTAGTTATTCACTTGCATGGACACCACTACAGTTACCATGTAAGGAGTTAGCGGCACACCTGTCGGACAGACTGTCCATGACACTATCCCCCACTGCTCCCTGCTCAATCCATTGCGTTTGTTCTCACGTCTTTGTTTCCACCTGCACCCCTCCCTCCCCAGTACTTTTCAAACTACTCCAGCAGCTACCGGTATACAGCTATCCTCTGCTGAACAGAATCCTTGCATCTACACGGTCCACCTCCACAGTACCCCACCCCCCACCCACCCCCAGTTGTCCCTACACTATATACAACCGACGCCGAGCACCTCACGCTCACCTGAGGTATAAGCCCTAGTCTTCCCAGCAAACTTGAACCCCAGCTGTCTGCATGCCGCCTGATGACTCAGGTCCAAATGCTCAGGCCATGCTATGAGGTTGTTCTCTAGCAAGATGGTGTACTTCGTTGCCGTGTCTTTTGAACTGCAATCTCTCCAGGAGGTCTTGCAGTCTGTGTAAGTAATGGTGGCGTCCACTGACTGCCCTGCACACAAGACTCTGGGCCTGCACAACATATTACACACAATGCCCCAAGGTGTCAGTGAGGTTTAGTTGAAGACAGAGTAAAGGTAGTTTAGGTACCTAAGTCACTTTTCTGCTATGGCACATCATGTATCATCAAAATGAAATATATATCTGTGCAAAAGGTTTAGGTGCAACACCAACACACCTACATACATGAGTGGGCACGACTATGAACCCGACAAGGAGTCACAAGCTTATGTTAGCTGTAACATAGGCTGTGTCCATTAAGGGGGTATCCCGCCTGCATGAATGGCAAAGCAGGACCGGATCGGCAGTGAGTCGCTCTGATCACCGAGCTACAGAGGAACCATTCAAGGGCAGGACGCATAGCAGAGATGAGCAAAAGGTGCTCTTTCTGCTAGTTTTACGAGTACAAGTAGAGTCAGATTACCGTGAGATGGTCGACTGTTTTGGTGGCACCTAGACTCCACACCCTTTCACTCTACAAGCAAGGTTAAACACTTTAGTCCATCATTGTGCCTTCCTGCTATCCTATTTCTTCAATCGCCACATTGCCATGCTTCCATCCCTCCCTCCTGCAGCTGCTGCTGCTCCTGGCACCTTGTTCAGTGCTGCTACTGTTACTTCTGCCAATGCCTGCTTAACAACACATAACAGCTGCTGCTGCTGGTGGTGATAACGTCTCTGCAGTAGTCTTTGCCAGAACCCATGTTAATCCACCATGCAGCTGTTGCTGCTGCTTGTACCCCTTGCTAATTCCCCAGCTACACACTGCTCTTCTTAGCCCTTTCGTCAGCATCTGCTCCTGCCACCCCTCCTGCCCACCTAACTACCGTCTCCTGCTGGTTATGGATGGCAACTGAGTGACCGTACATAAAGGAAGTCATGTGGCGGGTGCTGCACGGCCCGAAAGCTGTGCAGTGATCTATCTCATACAGGGGTAACTGGGGCCAGGTGGCATGGCACTCTCAAATGGTGTAACTAGCAGTGCTACCGGCTGCCAGTAGCGGATCAGTGTGTTTCTACTCTTGTACAGATCGTTGTTAAGTAGGCCGTCTGCAGTGTCCGCTTACAGCAAGCCATGTAAACGTCTCTGCTATTGACACCCCGTTCCTTGTAGGTGACAATGACCATATCCAATTTGAGTAAAAAACCCTCGCCACAGTTCCAACTATTAATTGCTTGTGGTCTATTTGTCATGGCTGCATTTGTGCTACACTTTTCTGCCTCTGTTCTTGGTTGCTTGTGGATGGCGATCTTCCAACTCATCTTGATCCAAGTGTTTCATAAAGCAAGTGGGTGTGTTTTCGGCCATGCTCATCCCCTTTTGCTCCTTCCACCCCTTGCCTGCTTCTGTTGCTGCTGCTGTCTAAAGACCTCCTGCACCTGCTAACTCCCAACTCCTGCCAACCCATCGTTGCTGCTGCCAGCTGCCATGTTGATCCCCTTTCGCTCCTGCCACCCCTGCTGCTGCTGATGATGATGCTTCCATCTAAGGACCTCCTGCACGTGCAAATCCCCTACTTCTGCTAAGCCGCTGCTGCTGCCGCATGCCATGTTCAGCCCCTTCTGCCCCAGCCGCTGTGGGGACCTTCCTGCTGCTCAACCCTTGCTAGATTGGAGTCCCAGCATCCCAGCCTCGCAGCCGCCTCCCTACTTACATGTTGCCACTGTTGAATGTTCTGCATGTAGCTGATGCTGGGGCTGCGTCAGCTGGAGGTGCCCAAGTGTCACTTGAGTATCTACCACAGCATGGGATGTTGAAACCTGTGTAGTAATTCAGTCCAATTTTCTTGTCTGTTGGTGGTACTATGATGTCGGGGCTTATGGGGGTTGTCTGCTGCAGACGACGCGCCCTGCATGACACGGAATGCGGCATAGGCATTGGTCAGTGGCTACGGTTGGGTGTGATTGGAAAACAACTTTGCATGAGGTTTCCCAAGAGTTCCAGCCCATCTAGAACAGCTTGTGGTGAACCATACGGCTACATTCCATAACAGAGTCCTTTGCTGCTTGGCTGGCATACGCAAGTCACGTCCCAATTGTATTCATTGTCACTGTCCATGGAGTAGATAGACAAGCTATATCATCAAAACCCCCTCTTGAACACTCTGGTGGTGACACCTCCATAGGAGGGAAGTGTTCCCCAACTGCTACCATACACATCACATGCGTATAGTGTTGAGTAGATGCTCTTACCCGGCAGCCTCCGTGTGGGCGAGCCCAGCCAGGGCGACACTCAGCACCATACAAAGCACCACGCGTGGCGCCATGGTAGAGTGATAGTTTCAGCTGCTAAGCTGTCCAACCTCCTTACAGGAGACGCCACACCAGACAAGCTACGATGTGCGCTTAATGCGTGAGAGATGCAGAGGCTAGGCACTGAACAACGACTTCTCCGTCACCGGTGCGTCGAGATGCGAAGGCGAACGTTCATCAAGTACTGGCTAAATATCTGAGCAACAACAGCTTACATGAGCCAACGATGGTATCGGGTATCATAGTCCTCCCAGAACTTCCAGGCTTGAGCGGGAGAGCTGTGCCACAGCTGCAAGTTACTAACGGACTGCGCAGTTACGCCAGGTGACAGGTGCAAGTTACACGCGCATTTGCATGCCGCATATCGGCAGGTATGTGCTATGTAACACGCAAATGAACATGCCGTGGAAAGCTCAGCTATGAATGCAGGATACCAAGACCAAGCTTACACCCTGCGGCATGAAGCACGCAACCCGACCCGCTGTTATATTCATTGTCCTATGCTGCATTAACAAGCATGTGCATGATCTCCTCAATTGTCTTCCTTTAATAAGAGGACATGATAAACATCAGCCCAGCCCAGCCTACCTCTTCCTTCTCCAGCGATGCCATGCTCGACCCTCAGAGCTTGCTTGCACGCGTTTGCCCCTTGTCGCCATGATCCACTTCAAGCACGGCAACCGCAGACGCGGAGAAGATCCCCCCATTCCCATACACCAGAGCCCTCTTAGCTCCGGCCACCTGCCTTCCCACAGCCTCCCCCCTCAGCTGTGCCACTGCCTCAATCAAGCTGTGCATAGCAGGGACCTCCCATGGCGCTCCAAACCCAAGTAAACCCCCATGCGTATTCACCCTAAAAACCCCACCCCGCATGAGCCCTTCTGCATGCCCTGCAGCGTCACCAGCAGGACCTGCACCACCAGCAGTGCCAATGCCTCTGGCATTCAACAGTGCATCACTAGTGATCCCAGTGCTACTGCTAGCAGCTTCTGTAGGTGTAGCTGAATGCTGGTCCCTGAAGAGTTCGTTGTAGACCAGCTCCACATAGTCCCCGCCCTTTCCACCAGCAGCCAGTCCAACAGCCTCCAGAGCCCTGCCAAGGAGTGATACCAAGACAGGTGTGTTGCTCTCTGTTTGCTACCATATGGCATTCTATGAAATGTATACTGCTAGCAAAATATAATTGATAGAATTGACAGATATCAACAAAACTAACATATCAACAACAATTGACTGTGTTGACCCCCAGTCCTGCTCTCTAGTAGTCCCCCAACCTAAAAGGCAGCATGATAAATGGAAAACGCTCTCGCACCTCCACTCCTTTGCCGCTATCTCCTCCCCGCCTCTTGGCCTTTTCGCACTCGCGCCCCCTCCATCTTTCCAGTTCATTCCTCCATCCACAGCCTTCTCCAACTACTCCACTACCCCTCGTGAAGGAGGTTCGATCAGGTCAAAGCATACTGGAGGATGCTTAGTCCAATGCTTATTGGAACTAGAGCTCAGTCAGCCCTCATCTAAGGAAGCATACTGGGAAGCAACCATACACTAAAGAAAGATATCGCCCCGGGTGGCAGCTACAAAGACTTAGCCAGAGCAATGCCCATTTCACCAGTATAATCTTGCCACAATTGCATGGTAGGTGCTCTTTCCGCTTCTCCGGCATCATCAGATCCGTGGAGCAAAGACTGCCGAGAAGCCACCACTCACCTTATGAAGCAAATTGGAAAGCAGTCATACAATCCAAAGTAGTCAATGTCTGTCACATGGCATTCAGCCTCCTGATAAGCTGCCTTAGCTGCCTCCCTTGCTGAGAACATCTCCTCGGTTATGGGGCTAGGGGGAGACAAGGGGCCAGATCCTTCACCTCCACCTCGGACAATAGGTGCTGCAGCAGCAAACAAACAATGGAACATTTAGTCTGGACACATCTACTTCACAATAAGGCTAGGGGGACACAAAGGGCCACACCCCTCACCTCCACCTTGGAAAATAGGTGCGGCAGCAAGCAAGCATATAGTCCACTGCTCCCTTGGTGATCAGGCTGATACAAGTTATGCACAACCTCCGGAATAGGTTTGGCTAATTGGTGTGGTTATTATGCTAATTATGATCTTAACTGCCTTTGATACGTGTTACCAGCACAGACAAGAGGTGCTGCAGCAGCAAGCAAGCAACTAATCATTCAGTCAGAACAAATCTGCGTCGTGATAAGGCTAGAGGGAAACAAGGGGCCAGACCCTTCACCTCCACTTTGGACAGCAGGCGCTGCAGCAGCAAGCAAGCTATTCTGCAGTAGTCTGGACATATAAAGTAGTATTGGGTCAAGGATTTGCAAGGGGCCACAGCTTCAACCTCCACACCCGACTACAGAGGCTAAAGCCATGAACCACACATAACCTCATCAGCCAAAGACCATCTGCTGAGTGACACTCTCAAGGTCACATACAATGCGATGAGGGCCTCCCACCCCACCACTGATGTAAGAGCTGCACCAGAAAGCAAGCAAGCCATAATTATAAAAGCCTTTGGTATCTCCCTATAAGGGAGGTTACAAGGTACAAAAGGCTAGACTCTGTACCTCCGCCCCTGGCAGTAGCGAATCAGGCAGTTAGCAGGTGCGTGCTGCCATAACACAACTGGGTACATGGGTGCATGGATTTTATATCTTCAGGACAGAAACCTTGCAGCTGTGCTGGTCACAAAGTGGTGACTCCCCCTAGCATGTTGCCATGGCCATGGTCGTGACTGTGCCTGGTTGCCTATGACTATGATACCCCTTGCTTGCATTCGGGACCCCAGTAAAACGGTTGACACTCAACAACGAGCCATTGCAAAGCAATGGATCCTTAAGCAGCAGGCCATGGTTCTATCAATTGGTATTGTATGAATCTGGTTGCCACAGCAAATGTGCCATAGGACCCGCGCCATGGTTATAGCTAGATAAGCTCGAGTGCTAAACTGCCACCATCTATTCATGCTGCGCTTCTGCAGCGAGTCATCAACAGGACACTGCCAGCCTCTTTGCCCACCAAGCCAAAGCTCTACTCCAGAGAATTTTGCTTTGATAGCTCACAATCCCCAAACACTGCATGGTTCACTGTGGGACAGACCCCCTCTGTCCCCCCATAGAAGCTAAAGTGAATCATGTTCACTCACTTTCATCGCAAATCCATCCAGAACCCAGGCCTGCATTCCCCCTACCTCTCTCAGCAGGCAGGCCCCGCTGTTTCAGAAGCTCATCAGACACCACAACGACTGCTGCCCCTCCATCTGCCCGCTTGGCACACTCCAGCCGTGTCGTAACAGATGCAACAGGGCCTGAAGATAACACCTCCTGCAGCAGCAGAAGGAAGAGAAGCAGCAATGAGGCCTTGTGCGTCTTTTTGCCGCAGCATCCCAAAAGCATACAGTAACAAACAAGCATTCCAGGTGTGGCAAATGCACCTTGCTAGGCGGGTTGCTACACAGAACGAGTTGGCATACAATCAATAAGGCCTAATGTGCAGCTTAGCTAGACACAGCATCAGCTTCTAGAGGTAGGCATGGATTCAGCTAAAGCGTATGTCTCTACCTCGCTGGTCTCTTGGCGACGGTGCCCTATTATATGTTCAAATAAAGGAGTGTGGCGCCAGAGAGTTGCTCAGCATCCCAGGCACCCACTGCAATGCAAAACACCTGCTGATTCTGGCACCCAATGGGGGGACTTATGCTGGGCTGCTTACTTGAATTGGGGCCATGCCCACTCTGATAGCTGCATGGGGTAGATATTATGCCTCTGGGTTCTGCCAATTGGGGCTTCTTCTGCCAACGTTGCTATAGTGTCCTGAAGCCTTACCTCTAGTGAGCGGGGGGTTTTATGTAAGGCTTGAGGATGTTTAGAAGCCTGGTAGGTCATAAGGGAGGCTACCATAGCCTGCAGAAGATGGGGTCTTCAGGTAAGTGTTGTAAAGAGTTTAATAGAAGCTGTGCTATGAAGATTGGCATAAGCAGAGGATCGAGCAAAATCCCGCACTCAAAACTTTTGCGACACAGGTTTTGAGAGGAGCTTTGAATAGAGTTTGCACCCAGGATGAGCTGCTTCAATGCAGTAACGTGATGGACTTACCAGTTGCTCCCTTTTTAACCCATACTGCTGCATCTGCCAAGCTGCGATCTGGTCATATAGGTGAGGGATAACTGGGCTAGGCACCTGCTGCTGCTTGCTACTGACGTCCTGACTGCTGCTACTGCTGGTTAGGCAGCTGCCATCTGCTCTTGCCAAGAAAACATCTGTGGGGACGGAAGCCACAGTGTCTCCACATACAACTGCTACTGCTTTGCGACCTGCAGATATGAAGCTCACTAAGCACCAGGCATGAGTACAAATGGACAAGTGCAGGAGAGAAAGCCGTGAAGGGTTCGGGACAGCCCTTGCTGCAAGAGGGATGACCATGCAAGGAGGGTACATAACAATAGAAGGACTGGAGTTGGTTGGGTCACACACCTTCGTGCAAGATCATCTGCCGCGCTGCGAGCAGACCAGCTATTGGCCCTGCACCTCCGACATCTAAGGTACGTACGGTCACCCCCTTACGAGGCAGAAGCCCTGCCTGCGCGCAGCGAAACATCAGGCTAGCCCACTACCGAGGCAACCGACAAGCCATTAGCTAAACATGGACATCGCGTGTTTCTCTTTTACCTGTTGGGCCACTGCATGTGCTATCATAAAGTGCTGATCTGACATGAGGCTTGGTAAGGCTATTAGTCCGTCTAAGTGATCCGAATCAAGTCCAGCATCATCAAGAGCAAGTGTGAGGGCATGTACCATTAGGCTCACAGCTGGCACATGGTTCTCCCTACACTGCGAGATCGGCGTCATTCCCACGCCCGCAATACGGGCCAATTTCAAGAATGACATGATCGTAAAATTCTGCAATTGAAACTATCGCAGCAGGGTCTTGAACATGCGTCGGGTGAGCACACCAATGAGCGAATGCAGCAAGCAGTCAGGCAGAAAACAAGTTTTTTGTCAGATTAGGTATACTCTCTTTAAGGTGCCGAGCATGCCTTCTGATCTGAGAGCAAGCCCGTCGTTACTACTTTTGCCAATCCGTACAAGGGTTCAGGCTCCACAAGGGCTTTAGCTAAGCTTTAGCTTTAGCTTTTGCTTGACTCCATCTACGATTGCAGCTCTGCCCATGTCAAAACTGAGTCCAATAGACGCAACTTCTACCTAAGAAGTGCTTACAAATTCAACGGCATGTCTGCTAGCGAAGGGTGGAAACCCATGCAGCAACTTGCTCGTTTTCGTGCCTGTTGGCGTGCTAGAGGGCCTTGAAGGGTAAAAATGGCTGCGGAAGCCACGGATGATTATTCTACAGACATCGAGGTGCGACCCCTGAGCAGCAGCTTGCCACAAAAGGCAATCATATGCTGAGATGTATCCTCACCGATATCGATTAAACTGAGAGAGCTTATAGACCAACTATGGTTCTGTAAGTTTTTATAGGCGCTTGTATAAGGCTTTCACAAACACCTCTGGGCGTGCAGGATGATGGCGAGCTGAACGGCACCTTCCACAGCGTAGACGAGGTACCAGTGAAAAATGATAGCATCAGCGAGACAGCAGCGTCAGAGCCACGGAAGCAGAATCACGGAGACTCTGCAGCATCCCGCAGCGCCGTTCCCAGCGGCACAGGGTACTATTCCGTTGGTGGGGCAGCGGACAGCGGCAGCAGCAACCAGGGCAACGCTCAGCCCGCATCATTGCATACCACAGCAACAGGTACAAACTTCGAGATAGAAGAAGCTTCTGAAGGATATGCCTTTGAAGAAGAGTCAGCTCGTAGCTCACCAGACAACGTTACAACTGCAGCACACCCCCATGCTTCCCAGACAGCAGCAGCATGGAGTCCAGACACAGCTGCACAGCAACCATTAGACGATGATTCCTTCAGTGACCTCAGCAGCAACGACAGCTTCAGCACCCCTCCACCTAGAGCACCAATCACTGCAGCAACCGTACCAGCACAGTTCTCTGACCTGCCTGTTGTTAACATCAACAGGCTGTATGGCGCAAGCTACACCACTACAGCTTCAGAAGTAGACCCTGCCTCTCTGAGCATTGCTGGAGGAATGCAGCCCAGCAGCTTGGCAGCGCAGACTGGAAGGCACAGCATTAAAGCCAGGAGGATCTCTGATGTGCTTTCTGGGGCAACAGCAGCCGATACTTCCGCTTTGATGACGCAAAAGGTGTCAGCCAGTACCCCTACGACCATGGGAGGAGCACCACCAGCAGCACAAACAGCAGTAGCAGCCGCCACAGCAATGGGGGCTGCGGCAGCAACAGTGATAGCAGCAGCAGGGGGCGCAATAGCTGGTACAAAGCCAGCCAGGACCATAACAGCAGCAAGCGCAGCAGTACAGGCAGCAGCAGCAGCAGGAGAAGGATCTAAGCCAAGCAGCAGGAGGACATCCTCTAGTAGACCCACATCAGCAGCAGGAGCACCACCTGCTACACAGGCACAAGCACTAGCACCAGCAGCAGCAGCCAAGCCGCCAAGGCCAGCCTCAGCAGCAGCACCACAGCAACAGGCAGGAGGCCTGCTGCGCAGCAGCAGCTTTAGCAGTGCCGGCAGCAGCAGATGCAACAGCATCAGCTGCAGCAGGCAAAACAGCCTGGGTTACCACCCCAAACAAGCTGTGCTTGGGAAGGATGGAGTCAATAAAACATCACTAAAGAAGCAGCATAGCTTGCCTGCTGGCCGGCAGCAGCAGCAGCAGGAGCAGAATCCTGAGCTCTTGAAGCCATCCTCTCTGAAGAAGCAGCAGCGACAGAAGCAGCAGCAGGAGGTCATTGCAGAGCAGCTGCAGTCAGCAGACCTGTGTGCACGCAAGTCCGATGCTGGGGTCAAGCATGCAGACTTGCCTGAGCAGGAAGATGCAGAACCTGAGGTTCAGGAGTTAGTCCCTGTGCCAGAATGGGATGGTGAGCAGTCATGCACGTCAGAGCCAATAAGCAGACTCGGTATTAGGTTCTGGTGCATGCAAAAGCAGATGTAGTGCACTAGCTGGAAGTGTAGCAGTTGCATGATGTGTTTGGAGGGCTTCAGTTCTCAAATGGCCTAGCGAGTCTGCATGTCCTAGATAGTACATCTCAGCCATGGTCCGCGGTCAGCTGCATGCTGGCCCGCAGTCACCTTAGCAGCACTGCTTTCCATCTTTCCATCGTAGTTCCATCTTATTTCCAATCTCTCAACAGCAGTAGCATGTGCCCAACGCCTCAGACAGTTCCCGCAATCAGCTCGAACAGGTGCTGGATTGCTTGTTGTCAATTTAGGGTTTACATCCTTCCATGCTGTTTGCTGGTTTGCTGACACATGTGATGTTGCCTGCATGTGGATGGAGAGCATTGCCAAGGCTGTGTGGATCTGGCAAGGCACATTCGCAAAATCTTTTTATGCACCCTACCTGTGCATCATCACCTTTTCCTTGCCTGGGTTTGTCTGCGTATGACGTTCAGGACTGGTATTTGAGCTTTATTTCCTAGATCTGACATGGGGCAATTTCAAATCATGCGGGGTCCTCCTCCCCTGTTGGCGTGCTGCATGTGTTTGATTGGACACCATTAGCCTGAGCATATGACATAGCATGCTACTACAGAATCTGGCTGAACTAAACTCTCCAGTTGCCTTGTTTCTGGTGAGCGCATGTGGCCCTGCCTCTGTTGCCTGCAGTGCGTGCTGTGTGTGCTTGGCTGGACGGCATTGGCATGGGCCAGTACCGCAAGAAGTTCCTGCACCATCGCATCACTGGCAAGTTGCTGCTGCGGGTGACAGATGCTGTGCTCAAAGTGGAGCTGGGTATTGGGCCCCTGGGCCATCGCAGTCTTATACTGGAGGGAGTGCATCGGCTGGTGCATGGAGAGGATGAGCCAGAGAGTAGCAGTTCATCAAGGTATGTGTCATTTGGGTATTGGGATCTGGCTTTTAAGAGTGCTTTGGCAAAGGTTCTAGATGTTGGAAGCTCATACTAAACAGGCTACATTGCCTCCCTGGTACAAGGTTCCCAAAGAGGAGATGGCATGGCTGCAGCATCAAGATCTATGGCCTTTTGTAAGGCTGAACAGTTCAGTTTGCACGTTTGTAGAGGAGGATGTTGATTGTCTTGTGCACGGAGCTGGGATTTGAGAGCAAGAGAAGGGGGCAGAAATGCATAATATTCTCAGGTTTGCACACCTTTTGCTGCAGTCCCTACCTGTTTTGACTCTCCTGGGCGTGATTGGTGTAGGCTCCAGTCTGGTATGTCACGCTGACGTAATCTCTGCAGCGCTCCAGATTATTCATAGTGCTTCTCAAAACAAGGTCTTGTTCCTGATCTGTCACAGCCCATCTGGGACCATCCGTGCTTCCCGGCCTCAGTCCAGCAGCGGTGGGTCACCCCACGGAGGAGCACAGGGCGGAAGCCTCCTCAACAAGCGGCCACCAGGTGGTTTTGCACGCCCTGCCAGCGCCCCTCATGCAGGCCGGTGGAGCAGACCTGCCTCTCCCAGTTCTAGTAGAGGGTCATCAGGTGCCGGCTATGAGGTGGGTGATTAAGGGTGGGGATGCACCGGAATTTTCATCGGGACTATCAATTGTTAATTAAGGAGCAGCCATCTGTGTATTCCTAGCCTCCACCAGGGGTGTTTTTATGCAGGGGGATCCTAGGTGGACTATGGATTTGGACAAGGGCTGAAAGAATAAGACCAGCGAAGGCAGGATGGAGGTTATGGTCTGCAGTGGCCCCGCTTTTCTGCATTCTGATTGATTTCTTTGTCTCAGGTTGTGTTGCTGCTGTTGTTTGTCTGAGGTAAGAAACGCACCAGCACTTGGTAGGGCATCTACACTGGGGTTCAATCTGTATAGCAATATCAGAGGCTCGCTGCCTGATTGCACTGCAGCTGACTGCTTGTTGTATCCCTTTGTTCAATTGCATTAGGCGGACGATCCTGCCAGTGCTTACCTCGGCCCTGCTGCTGGGCGGCAGACAGTGTATGAGCAGCGGTCCAGGATCCTCTTTGCACTGGGGAGAGCAGAGGCACGTGCAGCTCAGCAGTTTGGCACCGTAGAGCAGGTGAGCGGGGTAATAGAAATACAAATCAGGAGATTTGGTGATACAGACGGTCAGTGCAAAGCCGTTCAGTAATTCATTCATAAATAAACTAATCAAGTATTTAATTGATTAATATATTAATGAATTAATAAAACTAAATCATTAGTTTATTACAATTTATGAGTGAAGCCATTTCATACCCAACGACAACACCAAGTGACAACAAGCGAATTGTGTCTACACAGGACAAATGAGACGCAAAGAAAATAGACAAACCATCGCCCTTGAAGACCCACCCGCCCCTCCTCAGCTCCTTCTTCCTCATAGACTCTCTGTTCTAGCCACCCGAGAAGCAACTAAACAAAAAGCGGTACAGCAGGTGGGCGTCAACAATGACGCTGTGAATGGCTATCTAAACAGGCTTCAAGTGTGTTATCACTCAATCGGAGGGCTATAATTGTATTATCACCCAGTCGGGGTTCATGCAGACTTTCAGTGTCAGAAGCTGATAGCTTCAGGATGAGCAACCATATCAAACAGAATGTCAAAGTTGTACGAACCATCGCAGTTTGATGTGCATGTGAGCTCATAATTTTTGAATCAATGCAAGTTTGTTTGGGATTTCCAATGCTGGCAGTTTGTGTGTCCTATTACCTTACTGTTGCTGGGCTTTGTCCCTTCATCCCCATGCAGAAGAAGCACATGGCGCAGGTAGCAGCAGAAGAAGTTGCCCGGCTTCGGGGTCAGCTACAAGACCTAGATAGTAAATACAAGCTGCAGGTGGAGCACGCCTCAGGTTCGCTAGATGGTAAAGCCTTAGTACCCTGGCAACATGTGGGGCCGGGTACGCGTGCTGCCGACCCGCATCCGGAGAGCTTTGCAAGACCATGGGATCCGCCTGATGTAGAGTTGACATTCCGGCCGGTGATCAGTACTGTGAGCAAGAAGATCATGCTGGAGGCACGTGGCGAGGGCAGTGGCAGTGGCTTCTTGGATCGGCTGGGGAATGATATGCGGCGGCGGGAGGCAAAGTTGAAGGTGGGTAATGAATGGATGGGGAATCTGCAAGGGAAGTGATCGGCATTGCAATGATGGCTTATGGTAAATGGAAAGGTAAATTGTAGGGATTGTATGGTCGGGGGATTGCATGACTACTGTGACAAGATCTACCACGCTAATTGCATGTGTTGCAGCCTGTTGGTCAGCAGCATGAGTACACAGCATTGGATAATGTGTTACAGAAGCTGCCGCAGAACAAACAAACAAACAGACATTCAAGGTGTGACAACGACAAGAGGACTGCTAAGTCGGGCCAATCAAACACACCAGAAAGACTGTGATCGTGCTGATGGTGGCTTCTAAGCCACCCAAAGGACATACAGTTAGGACCACATGTGCTCGTCGCGCTCTCTTCATACGCTTTGCTGCCAAAGTCACATTGCACCTGCTCAATATCTGATTGCAGGAGCTGCAGCAGAAGCATTGGGGCGCTGCTGGTGATGACCCCCAAGCGGCCCAATGGAGATAGACTTAGGATGATACATGCTCCTTGTGCGCAGGTTCACGCGCTCTGCAGCCAAGATCACATTGCACCTGCCCATTGTCTGATTGCAGGAGCTGCAGCAGAAGCACTGGGGCGCTGCTGGTGATGACCCCCAATCTGGCCAGAAGAAACTCAAGCAGGACCTGCGCATTGTGGCTGACTACGCCTCCACGCGATGGGCCACGCGGCTAAACCTCAAAGCCCCTGAGGAAACCCTGGTAGGAGACATTAATGAGCTGCTGGAGGGGCATGGTGATGAACTGACTAAGTATGCACCCGAGTTACGGGTGCAGTACTTGGTGGAGGCACCGCTGGGGCAGAAGGTGGCAGGGCTGGCAGCAGCTATACGTACCAATGACTTCATGAGCAGGTAGGGTTGAGGTTTGGTGGTGGGAAGCTAGAAGGTGGCTAAATGCGAGAGCGGGGTGTTGCAAGGTCTTGGAATGCAGGGCCTTGGGCAGTTTTGCTGTGGCACCTCCGATACCTCAAGAATATAGCAATCACATAAGTGGTATAGAAGGAGTATAGAAGGAGCCGGGGCTGCTTAGTTTGATGGAGAGTCCACTGGGGGTTTGGTGGCAGCTGCTATATGGACCGATGGGCTCATGGGTGGTGATGTGTGAGGGGCGCATGACAGGAGCATGGCAGCAGCTGCAAGTGCTAACTCATACTCGTGGCCGTGGAGTGCATGATTGCCACTGCTGGCTAAGGGTTTCCCTCAAGAACAGTGGGTCATAGCTAAAGAGGGAAGGAGGGTCACAGTGCAGGAGATGTTAAGATGCATTACACTATTTCCTGTCGGTGGGAGGTACTAGCTTTGTGTGTAGGGGGTATGGATACAGTAGCTGATCCAAGAGTTCAGGGACGATTGGGAAAGTATTCAATACCATGGTACCAGTCCAGTAGTCTTCACTACAGGCCAATCCACATGTCGGTAAATTTCATGCTATGCATACTGAGAATACTTTGTTAACCTTGCTGGTGCTGTTCCTGCCCCTGCAGATACCATGCAGACGTGTCCACCCGAGACAGCCGCCAAACTGAGCTGCAGCAGCGGTGGATAGCCCAGACCCTCGGCAAAACCCCACCTGGCAGCCAGGGAGGTGCCTCTTCAGATGCCACAGCTGCTGAGGCTGCACAGTGGTTTGAGCAGCTGGGGTGGTCTGGGGATGTGGGGGAGGAGTGTGAGCAGCAGCTGGGGGCCCTGCTGAAGCGAGCTAGGGCATATAAGGCAGAGGCAGAAAAGCTGGGGGAGAAGGAGCGGGAGAAGCTTCCGGAGATGAGGAAGACGGAGCCGGAGATGAACTGGGGTGTGCCGCCTTGGAGGTAAGGGGATTGCCTGCTTAAGGCTCACATCTTTTAAGCACAATACGGAGTATGCATTTATCATGTACAGTTGTTACGAGGGGTATTGTCTATGTTTAAGCAAGCAGACATTTTATTTATTACAGTTGTTTTTTTCGGCCATTCTCCACATTTGAAGAGTAGACAGGTACAATGTAAAAAAATGATCATAACAAAATTTCTGGGATTCTGAGATATTGATGGCCCTGGGGAACTACCCTGTAGTACCAAGCGCTGAATCCAAAGCAAGTTGTTTTTCAAGAGTGCTGCTGGGAGTGTAAACCTTGTGAATGTGATAGCGCCTAATTTGTGACACTACTGGTACCTCGTCTGCAGTGTGGATGGCCTGGACAAGCTCATGCAGCAAGCCATGGCCTCCAGAACTTCATCGTCCTCGGGAGCTACTTGTAAGCCAGGCACCCTCACGAAGGAGCAGCAAGAGCAGCAGCAGCAGCAGCAGCAGCAGCCAGGTTCGCCTGGGCCTCCAAGGTCTCCTAAAAAGGGCTTGGGCGCTTTGCAAGTAGAGAACCACTTGCAGTACACAGTGAAGCTCCTTGCTGGGTGCCGGCCTGACGAGTTGGCAAAACTGGAGGCTGCAACTGGTATGCAGAAGAAGATGTTGACGTTCAGGTGAGTCCAATGGTGTGGGGGCCGTTGCAGGAGGCAGGAAACAGCAGACAGACAGACAGACAGAAGCTGCAGGACTGGGTTAAGGCAATTAGGAGAGAGAAGCTGGAGCAAGTTTGGGACAGATTGCAGCTGAGCTGCAAATGCCACTTATACAGTGCAAGCTTGGTGACTGTGATCTAGCAAGAGCTTTGCCTGGATGGAAGGGCAGAGGGACCTCAAAGGTAGGACCGTGCTCCTGGACCTCATGTTTAGGCATGCATATATTGTCATACATGTCGAAGTTTACCCGTATTCTGTTCCACCTCGCTGCTCTTTGTGACAGCTTGAGGTGCGGGGCCTATGGCACTTATTGCTATGGCATATCATGAAATGTAATAGGACCGTGCTGAGCACGAGGTTTGAGCACTCATTGGACTATGGAAGAGAAGGCGATGTTGAGCAAGTGGATGGAACATAAGGTCGAGATGACTAGATGAGGAGACATGACCAAGAGGTGTCGATGGGGTGAAGTTATGACCTGCCTATTATTGGGGTTTCTAATCAGGGCATGTTCAACCTGGCAGAAGCAGGGAGCACAGCCATGCATCATTGAGGGGCAAAGAAGGATATTGTTTTACCCAGCGTCTAGTTGGGGGCTCCAGCTGCACACTCTGGAGGACAATGGTAGTGCCCCATACTGATGGTACTTTTGCTCTTGCACAGATATGAATGAGGGGTTTCGGTGCTTGCTAAAAGGCCTCAGCTCTACACATGGCAAGCAGGTGATGTTATGTGCAATCCGTGCTTATCCTTGCAGAGCCATCCGCACCCAACGGTTCTTGGACTTCACCAAACTAGACCTGGCCCAGAGGGCCAGCAAACAGCGGGAGATTTGGGAGCAGTTGGAGGCAGCCCGCAAGGGGAAGCTGGTGACTAAAGAGGAGCTGGATGCCTTCTACTTCAGATTGCAGGTAGGGAGAGGCAGGAGAGCCAGGAGAGCCAGGAGAGTTTCCCCAACATACTGTATGTGGCGGGTGTCCAGAGTAGTAGTATTCCTAAACTGATCCTTTGGTCTAAACGCATGCGAAGCCAGTGATCTGGTTGGCGAGGGAGGCACAGGCACAGAGCCAAGTACAGGCAGGAGCACATAGGGCTTTGAGGCAATGTGAAGATTTGGATTTCCACCATGGACACCTGTATGCCTATTATATGAATGTCCTGCAGCTTAGACTGTGTCATAGAGTCTCCTATTTCATGATCATAGCTGCAGACAGGAAGCCACCTACCTAGACAAGCTTTGAAAGTGACCTCGCTGCTGTGCCTCCCGTTTTGCAGGAGGACGCTGCTAAACGCCAAGCTGCTCTGGAGCAGAAGCGGCATGAGGAGCAAGTCCGAGCACTGAAGGCCCTGCAGTCAAGCTACGCCAATACTGCGCACAGCCGCAGCTCGGGTGGTGGGCTAAGGCCAGCAAGTGCAAAGACCTGATTGGGTTGCTGGAGCATGTTGACTGCAGCAGCTTACACATCGTGCAAGCGATGCCTCTTGATTGGTACAGCTGTGGAGGTGTCCAGGGCTGGAAACTGCCATTATGTGGGATATGAGGGTCAAAGCTGGGTATCGTGCCTTGGGTGTAGGGGCGCACGGACGATCTCATGGATGGACCGTAGACAGAAATGACTGTAAGTTGCTTCTGTTCTTCGTGGATGTTCGTAATGTGTGACCATGGCAGCCTGATCGGTGATGGTATTTCTCCTTGTTAATATAGTCGGGATTCTATTGCTGTAGAGACAGCAGAGGAAGCTGGACAGAGTTTGTGGTGAGATCAATTGTTGCCTGGGTATGTGCATGTCATCATACAGCACACACAAAAGAGCAGTGTGCTGCCTCCATGTTGCAAGAGTTCTGGCAGGCTGAAATGCAGGTTACTTGATGGCTGGTGTTGTACGAGCAGAAAAGTGTATATCCATAAGCGCGCCCTTGCAACTTGCTGTATGTGCGCTGACTGGTTTCAGACAATGCGTGGGTGAAAGTCCGTGCCCACTGGACTAATGTGGTTTCATGCCGTGTCCTTGGCCTGATAATGGCATGTGGGAACCATTATCTGGCTGCGAGTTACCAGTTCTGCATATGCTTGGGGTGCAACAACCCCAAAGGCCAGAGGCTACGTACGGGAGTCTGGCGGCTATTGCATCCATCAAGAGCAGCAAGCTGGACTGCAGTGACAGGTGACCAAACTATGCTGTGTAGATGCCTCGGCTTCAGACTTATTTCAGCTCTTACAGGGTGCTTTTGACCTATCTGCTGGACCTCCTGTCTAGGCACTTGTTGTCATACATGCCGAAGACCAACCCGTATTCTGGTCCACCGCTGTTTTTTGTGGCAGCTTGAGGTGCGGGGCCTATCACACTTTTTGCTATGGCATTTCACGAATTGTAATGATAATTACAGGGTCACCAATCGGCTCAGCTCTATGGCAACGCTTGTCATACTCGTCCATTCTTGTGAGTTTCCACTTGTTCATACTTTGCAGAAATGTCTTACTGATCTCTACTGGCATCCGTGTATCTGCTTTGCTCGTGTCCCAAAGTTGCAGGCACGTCCAGCATGAAGGTAAGCATTGCTGCTGCGCATGGATTCTCCTCTTGCCCCAAGTGAGCATCAAGGCACAGCAGGTACCCCGTGCCCAGTGCTTGCATTGCTCACCCGGTATAGCCTGCAGCCAGTGCCTGGACTGTCGAAGCATCCAGCGGCGGAAGGGTCATGCTAGCGTGCAAGGCTCCAGGTACCAATGAGACGAGGGCTGCTAAGCTTGTAGCCAGTCTCTCTCCTTAGTCTACGACAGCATGGAGAGTTGCTGGTCAAACAGGGTAGCCGCCGGCTGCGGTATCGGACCCGCATTGAGAGCTTTTGCTGGATTAACCCCAGCCTGTGCCAGCGCTTTGAAGGAAGAAATAGGTCGAATTTTCGCTCATCGGATCCACTGTTCACCACATGCGTGCAGACTATGCTCTAATGGCGAGCGGTGCCTTTGAACCATTCTGAAAGTGAGGGTGAAGCGTGGACCTTTACACAACGGCATAGTTATCATGAGGGCTCTTGATGCATCTTCAAGTAGAAAGCTGGGGGGTTTAGAGGCACTCTCCTGACCCTACGTACTAGACACCTGGAGTGTGCAAGTGTCAACCGCCTATTTGACTGCCCCCGTAAAATGGAGTACCATCGGGCTTCAGGTAGAGGATCTACGCCCCCTAGGAGCTTGATTTGAGTGCCGAACAACAGGGCGTCCATGCCTTGTGTATGACCGCAACGAAAAATGTTACGATGCAAACCCCTACCTTGACCCTGCGGAGGCTGTGCGAGTGGCTCAATTTTCTCTTGCTGGTATGTCAGCACACGTACAACTAAATGTAATCGCTCTCCGTGCTGATTTTCTTGCTACTACTGCAGGAGGCGGTATCTTTAGCTCTTATCATACTGACAGCAGCAGGCCTCCAAGTACCTGACAGAAGGCAAGCAGCATGGGACACGCTACAGCAAGCCTACGTTGACGGCAGTTCGAAAGGGCCAGACTTGTGCCTCCTTGGAGTTGTGAATGGCTTCAACAGCTGCAACTACATGTATGCAGTGGGTGCCTTTGGCATCCTGCTGGTGTCCATGTGCTTCATGCACCATGTAAGTCCTCGTGTGGCTTTCTATGTCCTTTAATGCCATTCATATAAGCACGAGCACTGATTGAAAACCTCCATGAGGTATCCTCAGCAGCTTGCAGCCCATGCTAAGGCCCATGCACCAGTCCCAAACCTGTGCCTGTGCTATGCAGGAACGCTACTTCAAGCCAGAGGTTGTTCTGGGCCTGAAGTCAGCAAAAGCATACGTAGCAGCCTTTGGTATCTTCTGGTATGCTGGAGCTGGTATCTGTATAGGCATCCTGAACGACCCCAGGTTCAAGCAGCCAGCAGCATGCATCGCCTGTGACAACATCAGGCCCATGCAGCGGCATGCAGTTTGGATCCTGAGCTTTGTCGCCTCAGGACTTTGCCTTCTGGTGCTGCTCTGGTTCTATCTGGAGACCTTATTCGGACCTTCTGCACCTCCTGCTTTGGAGCCAGTCCAAGGGAGGCTCTTTACTTATGGCACACGCAGCACCAGCTACCACTCAAACTCCACACAGGATGGCCACACCGCAGCAGTTTACGCGTTGAACCAAGCACAGACGCTGGCAGCAGCAACAGCAGCCAAGAAGAAGACTAGGTTAGGGGCCTTGCTTACAGGGCTATCTTCCACTTCTTCATCAGATGACGGTGGCACTATTAGGGCAGTAAGGGAGAGTGTTGGCGAGGCTAGCGCACTAGGTATTACCCAATCAGGAACAGGGGCAAAGCGAGGCTAGGTCCCTTTACCCTACCTCCGCTACTTTGTATCATGAGCTCAAAGGGTAGCCCAACAAAGGGTCAAACTTGGAAGAAGGGTGTGCTGTAGCAATTGTTCCGTACATAATATCATGACATGGGCAGCCACTACTGTGCCAAGGGTAGCTGCAACCCTTTCTTAGAGGATAGGTCAAAGTGCAGATATGGACATAGTTTTGGGACCAGCAAGAGAGTTGGGATGTTGGTGTGTCCAGAAAGCTGAGGCAAGTACCTTGAAGTGGGGACTTAGCATTGGTCATGGCATTGTTTTGCTGGGTGAAAGCAGGATGCCAGGGAAGGCCTCTGCAGCCAGTCCACTTAAAAATTAATTGATAGGCACTGCCAAGGGATGGGGCAGACTCTGGACAGAAGCTACCACCAATAACTCCTTGGTGGTTCTTTTGAAGAACTCAGAACACAGGGAAATGGCTTTCCTAATAGTGTCCTGGACTTGATGGGCAAGCAGTTGTGATCTGGATTGCGGTCCCCTCCTTCCCAGATTCGCTCCACCCCGCTATAATGTCTGATTACTGCCTTGGGAAGTCCCCAAGGTTATCTGTCTGCAAGCTTGCAGGCTCATTTTTGGCTGCTTGTATAATATGTGGGAAGGTGCAGTGGGCTCCATGCATCATCCTACCTTCACCCTTCATGGTGGGGATCTGCATGCATGTGCTCGCCTTAGTCAGGCGGAAAACATGCTAGCTGGGTCGTCGACTTGTTGCACCACCAATGGGTACAGCTGGGATATCTGTTTTGGGAGGTTAGCTGCTTGCAATACTAGGAAGACACAGCTTGTTTCAGGGATTTGTTTGCGAGTTTTTGTTATTATCAAGGGAGCTCAGGTGGCGTGCAAAAAAGCAATTGAGGAGCTGCTGGAGGAGGTGCATGGCTGGCACTGATGAGGCAGGATGGTTTGTGCTCTGGTGATGTGGTGGGGCTACGCCTCATACAGTATGTCACAGTACTGGGTACTGATAGTGACAATGTTTTTGATTCCTGCGATGTAATGTCACTCTCTGTCCTAACCTACAAAATTTTGGGTAAAGCATCGACATCAGATTGATGGGGCATAGGTCAGAGGTATCGTATGTATCCTCTACATTTCAGTTACTTGTCCACTTAGGTACGTGACGCAGTACTGTGTACCCTGCCTTGACTTCTCCATGCTCCTTCTCATGCTAAGCAACAGGCCTACGGGTGCTGAGTGGGTTGACAAGGCAGCCACCCGTAGGCATAATCTCTGCTTGTTAAAGTTACTCAGTGATGTCTCCTATCATAAGCAGGACAGCCAGCCGCCCAAATTGTGCTGCGGAAAGCGCAGTCACAGTAGCATAGTCTAGGAGACCAAAAACTTGTCAGTCTACTTGACTGCAACTAAGTGAACAGTCCAGCCCAGTCCGTCGCCCAATGATTCCAAATGTGGTGGGGCAAGGCAGCCGGAGGCAGGTGCCATGCAGGTGCATGCAGCAGGAGGCAGGTGCCACGCAGCAGTGAGCACTGAAGGGCGAGTGAGGGCGAGTGAGTGTACCTACCGTCACCGTCACATGATGCTGAACTGCACTTCCACCTTTGGGTAGCGGACAGGGCCTCCATTAAGAGCATCCATATAAATTCCCTGCATGCAGCTGTGTCATCCTTACTTCTACTCAGTGCTTTCTGTTTTTGCACTGCATGTCAACTGCAGCTGTTCCGAAACAGGCGAAAGCGCATTTAGCCTCTGACGCCTTCTTCCATACTTCTTAGAGGCTCGTAAGATATAAAGGTACGGCATGTGTTTTTACAAACCCCATAGCAATAGAGACTGGCTGGTGTCGTGGATGCGTCGGTGCTCCTGGCAGTTTGCTCCGAGCTCGGGCTGTCGGTACATGCGATTTCCTTAGGTTGTGCTTATGATTATTAGTTGACTAAAACTGCTTGACGGAAGGTTGCTCTGCATTGACAACAAGAAGCCGTGACGCTTGCGACAGACGCGCTTGCGGTTCCGCCCATGAGGCATAAGCTTGTGAAGATTAGGCCGAGAGATCTCGGAATCAGCTTGGCGGAAGGCAGTTGCAGTATGTAACCATGCACTGATCATAGAACATAAGATTGTGCAGGTTCAAGCTTCGCAGGTCACCAATGGTTCCGGATTAACCACATGCTTTTCTGAAGTTCGAGGTTTCCCCTGCCATATCCAGGCTGACCACTATCCCGCAACAACCAGACACCGTGAGCACCAAATGGCACCAGCTGTGGGCGATGGCTTCTGGCACACGGATGGTGCGTTGATCAAGGATGCCGCTGGTAACGAGGTGCGCTTCTGTGGCGTGAACTGGCATGGGATGGACAGTGAGAACCTGATTCCTCATGGACTGTGGGGCCAGTCCAACCCTGCCAATGTGCACACCATTGAGCGCCACCTGGATGAGATGAAGGCCAATGGGTTCAACCTCATCAGACTGGCATTCAGCTCAGAGATATTCCTGCCAGGACAGAAGCCAAAGTCGGTAAGCTGCTTGGAGGCCAATGTTTTTCAATGGATAGATACTTGTCTTTTCCATGCGAGGCCAATTTGCCCCTCCCCTTCTTGATAATCTGTGGTATGTCTAACTGTCCTGGCTGCAGACTGTTCCTGCTCTAACTGAGAAATAATGTTTCCCCTGAGAAGCTCACATGTCTTTAGCCTGCTGTTACCTCACCTGTCAGCATAGGAGATGATGCAGGCTGAGTGATGGCCCTTGCCTGCCTTTGCACCCCCTAAATAAGAACATGGCAGATTCTCAACTAGCATGGTTGAAGTATGAAAAGACCGCCAGCACTCCAACCTGCCTGCATGCAATTGCATGGCCTTACATAAAGCACCTGATGATTGATCTGGCCTTCCTGTCATGTATTTGGTAGCTTTAGATGCTGTGGTAGAGGCTTCCGGGGGGTAAAGATACATCCTTGGTCTCCCCACTGCCAACCTCTTAACTAGTAGCTACTCGTTTGCAATTGAGGAGAGATCTTCTGGAACATAACTGTAGAACACTTCTAAGATTGTGGCCTATTTGGCTTTATCTTTCCTCTAATGTCAGTACGTTCATTGAAAATTCACACAAGGCTGTGACCTCAAAGTAGCATACATGCAATTGGGTCTAGAGCTGAGCCAGGGTCAGCATGCAGAGCACTCGTGGTTTGATTGCTGACAGCTTGTGTGCTGTCCCTGCTTCTCCTCCTGCAGTCCGCCATCGACCCTGGCAGCAATGGTGATCTGCTGCAGCTGACCTGTCTGGAGGTGCTGGACCGTATCGTGACCTCGGCAGGTGCCCGGGGCATCCGCATCATCCTGGACTACCACCGCCTGGTGGCTGGAGGACAGTCTGAGGGGGGGCTGTGGTACGACACTGCTGCTGGCCGCACCGAGGAGCAGTGGATGTCAAACTGGGAGACCCTCGCCGGCCGCTACCGCAACGACCCTACCGTGGTGGGTGCTGACCTCTTCAATGAGGTGCATGGCCCCGTGACTTGGGACGCAGATGGCAGGGACCCACAGCACAACTGGCGCTGGGCGGCGAAAAGGTGTGCCAACAGGATCTTAGCCATACACCCGGAGTGGCTGATCTGTGTTCAGGGCATGCCTGCTTATGGTGGGGTAGGGGGCTGGTGGGGGGAGGTGCACACGGGCGTGAAGGACCATCCTTTAGACCTAGCCGTCCCCAACCGCGTGGTGTACCAGGTGCATGATTACGGACCGGTAGTGCATGATCAGCCGTTCCATGACCCCTCCAAAGGTTTCCCTGGTAACCTCCGCAGCTTCTGGGACCAGGTGTTTGGCTTCTTGGTCGATCAGGGTGTTGGTCCGGTGTGGGTGGGGGAGTGGGGCAGCTTCCTCAACATGGCAGAGATAGAGGCACTTGGGCAGGGGTACACAGACAGGGGCAACCGTGAGCTGCAAGGCTGGTTCCCTGCCATGAAGGACTACATAGGCTCTAAAGGCTTGTCATGGACCTGGTGGACTTGGACGCCAGAGAGCAGGGACACTGGGGGGATACTAGCAGCAGACTACACAGTCAACAAAGCAAAGGTAGCACAGCTGGATGCAGTCAAGTACCCAGGCTTTGCACCGTCAAAGCCGGGGCAGCCTCCATCACCACTCGTACCGCCTACCCCTCCTCCTCCCTCGTCGAAGCCTGTTGGTGATGGCTTCTGGCACACGGATGGTGCGTTGATCAAGGATGCAGCTGGTAACGAGGTGCGCTTCTGTGGCGTGAACTGGCATGGGATGGACAGTGAGAACCTGATTCCTCATGGACTGTGGGGCCAGTCCAACCCTGCCAATGTGCACACCATTGAGCGCCACCTGGATGAGATGAAGGCCAATGGGTTCAACCTCATCAGACTGGCATTCAGCTCAGAGATATTCCTGCCAGGACAGAAGCCAAAGTCGGTAAGGGGCAAGGGTTGCGTCTTGTGGCTGGTAGTTGACATGTAGGTGAAGTATGAGTGTAAAGTTGTAGGTGACACTCAGCAAGCGGATGGTGTGCATGCTTAGGTGTGTTTTGTGAATTTGTGCAGCTTTTGTCAGTTCAGGACCTCATGACTTTAACCTGTAATTCTGCAACATGCCAATACTTGTGGGTATGAAGCATTCATTTGTGCTGCCTGTGTTCAAGTCTAGGCCCAAGGTTTGTTTTCAATAGTCACTGCAGCCAGGCATCGGCATTTGCAATGTAATCACACCGTTTCTGTGCTAACAAAGTTAATGCTAGTGAGTAATGTGTGCAAAACCTATTGTACTTCTGTACCATGCTGACTTGACCATAAGCATCCATTTCTGGGTGATGAGTTCGCATACATTGGCCCACATAGGCATACTTTTGCAGGGGGGATTTATGGCCAAAGCTGAGACCACTTATCCTCTTGCCATATAATTGGAAAAATGAACCCCCTGTGTTCGGCATCACTCCTGACTTCCGAGTTGCTAACTGCATGAAGATTGTCACATTCCTTCGCTCCTCCTGGGCTGCTGCTGCTTCTTATGCCGGTCTTATCACTTGACATCTTTTTGTCTGCCTCTGCTTTCCATTGCCACCCCTTCTCCTGCATTACAGATTTTGGGCAAGTTCTTTGTTATGTGCGCCCCAATGGGCGATGGCAGTGCATGCTGCTCAATCAATGTTTTAGAACATAGCTGATAACAATGATCAAACTGCAGTATGCCTTATTCATCTTATCCTGCGATTGATTTGTCCCATCGCTGGACCTCATGTTTATGCATGCATTGCTGTTAATGTGTGGCTGCATACCCATTTGCAAGTTCCCGCGTCGCTGTTTTACGTAACAGCTTGAGGTGCAGGGCATATGGCACTTTTGCTACGGCTATTCATGAAATGCAAATAAATCATACTGAAGTTCCATACGCACTCTGTCCTGCATATGCTTCCAGTTTAAGCATCCACCCTCTGCAGGGGCCTCATAGCCGCATGCCCTTGCTGTCAGAACAAACGACAGCAACACGAGCTGGTGCTGCTGCAAGGGTTGAAGGTTTCTGACTACTGTGCAGTCTCATATTGCTTCACCATAGACATTCTTCCCTCTCTAAATGCTTCTTCCTGCTGTCCTTGCTCCCCGTCCTGCAGTCTGCCATCGACCCTGGCAGCAATGGTGATCTGCTGCAGCTGACCTGTCTGGAGGTGCTGGACCGTATCGTGACCTCGGCAGGTGCCCGGGGCATCCGCATCATCCTGGACTACCACCGCCTGGTGGCTGGAGGACAGACTGAGGGCGGCCTGTGGTACGATACTGCTGCTGGCCGCACCGAGGAGCAGTGGATGTCAAACTGGGAGACCCTCGCCGGCCGCTATCGTAACGACCCCACTGTGGTGGGTGCTGACCTCTTCAATGAGGTGCATGGCCCCGTGACTTGGGACGCAGACGGCAGGGACCCACAGCACAACTGGCGCTGGGCGGCGAAAAGGTGTGCCAACAGGATCTTAGCCATACACCCGGAGTGGCTGATCTGTGTTCAGGGCATGCCTGCTTATGGTGGGGTAGGGGGCTGGTGGGGGGAGGTGCACACTGGGGTGAAGGACCATCCTTTGAACCTAGCCGTCCCCAACCGCGTGGTGTACCAGGTGCATGATTACGGACCGGTGGTGCATGATCAGCCGTTCCATGACCCCTCCAAAGGTTTCCCTGGTAACCTCCGCAGCTTCTGGGACCAGGTGTTTGGCTTCTTGGTCGATCAGGGTGTTGGTCCGGTGTGGGTGGGGGAGTGGGGCAGCTTCCTCAACATGGCAGAGATAGAGGCACTTGGGCAGGGGTACACAGACAGGGGCAACCGTGAGCTGCAAGGCTGGTTCCCTGCCATGAAGGACTACATAGGCTCTAAAGGCTTGTCATGGACATGGTGGACTTGGACGCCAGAGAGCAGGGACACTGGGGGGATACTAGCAGCAGACTACACAGTCAACAAAGCAAAGGTAGCACAGCTGGATGCAGTCAAGTACCCAGGCTTTGCACCGTCAAAGCCGGGGCAGCCTCCATCACCACTCGTACCGCCTACCCCTCCTCCTCCCTCGTCGAAGCCTGTTGGTGATGGCTTCTGGCACACGGATGGTGCGTTGATCAAGGATGCAGCTGGTAACGAGGTGCGCTTCTGTGGCGTGAACTGGCATGGGATGGACAGTGAGAACCTGATTCCTCATGGACTGTGGGGCCAGTCCAACCCTGCCAATGTGCACACCATTGAGCGCCACCTGGATGAGATGAAGGCCAATGGGTTCAACCTCATCAGACTGGCATTCAGCTCAGAGATATTCCTGCCAGGACAGAAGCCAAAGTCGGTAAGGGGCAAGGGTTGCGTCTTGTGGCTGGTAGTTGACATGTAGGTGAAGTATGAGTGTAAAGTTGTAGGTGACACTCAGCAAGCGGATGGTGTGCATGCTTAGGTGTGTTTTGTGAATTTGTGCAGCTTTTGTCAGTTCAGGACCTCATGACTTTTAACCTGTAATTCTGCAACATGCCAATACTTGTGGGTATGAAGCATTCATTTGTGCTGCCTGTGTTCAAGTCTAGGCCCAAGGTTTGTTTTCAATAGTCACTGCAGCCAGGCATCGGCATTTGCAATGTAATCACACCGTTTCTGTGCTAACAAAGTTAATGCTAGTGAGTAATGTGTGCAAAACCTATTGTACTTCTGTACCATGCTGACTTGACCATAAGCATCCATTTCTGGGTGATGAGTTCGCATACATTGGCCCACATAGGCATGCTTTTGCAGGGGGGATTTATGGCCAAAGCTGAGACCACTTATCCTCTTGCCATATAATTGGAAAAATGAACCCCCTGTGTTCGGCATCACTCCTGACTTCCGAGTTGCTAACTGCATGAAGATTGTCACATTCCTTCGCTCCTCCTGGGCTGCTGCTGCTTCTTATGCCGGTCTTATCACTTGACATCTTTTTGTCTGCCTCTGCTTTCCATTGCCACCCCTTCTCCTGCATTACAGATTTTGGGCAAGTTCTTTGTTATGTGCGCCCCAATGGGCGATGGCAGTGCATGCTGCTCAATCAATGTTTTAGAACATAGCTGATAACAATGATCAAACTGCAGTATGCCTTATTCATCTTATCCTGCGATTGATTTGTCCCATCGCTGGACCTCATGTTTATGCATGCATTGCTGTTAATGTGTGGCTGCATACCCATTTGCAAGTTCCCGCGTCGCTGTTTTACGTAACAGCTTGAGGTGCAGGGCATATGGCACTTTTGCTACGGCTATTCATGAAATGCAAATAAATCATACTGAAGTTCCATACGCACTCTGTCCTGCATATGCTTCCAGTTTAAGCATCCACCCTCTGCAGGGGCCTCATAGCCGCATGCCCTTGCTGTCAGAACGAACGACAGCAACACGAGCTGGTGCTGCTGCAAGGGTTGAAGGTTTCTGACTACTGTGCAGTCTCATATTGCTTCACCATAGACATTCTTCCCTCTCTAAATGCTTCTTCCTGCTGTCCATGCTCCCCGTCCTGCAGTCTGCCATCGACCCTGGCAGCAATGGTGATCTGCTGCAGCTGACCTGTCTGGAGGTGCTGGACCGTATCGTGACCTCGGCAGGTGCCCGGGGCATCCGCATCATCCTGGACTACCACCGCCTGGTGGCTGGAGGACAGTCTGAGGGCGGCCTGTGGTACGACACTGCTGCTGGCCGCACCGAGGAGCAGTGGATGTCAAACTGGGAGACCCTCGCCGGCCGCTATCGTAACGACCCCACTGTGGTGGGTGCTGACCTCTTCAATGAGGTGCATGGCCCCGTGACTTGGGACGCAGACGGCAGGGACCCACAGCACAACTGGCGCTGGGCGGCGAAAAGGTGTGCCAACAGGATCTTAGCCATACACCCGGAGTGGCTGATCTGTGTTCAGGGCATGCCTGCTTATGGTGGGGTAGGGGGCTGGTGGGGGGAGGTGCACACTGGGGTGAAGGACCATCCTTTGAACCTAGCCGTCCCCAACCGTCTGGTGTACCAGGTGCACGATTACGGACCGGTCGTGCACGATCAGCCGTTCCATGACCCCTCCAAAGGTTTCCCTGGTAACCTCCGCAGCTTCTGGGACCAGGTGTTTGGCTTCTTGGTCGATCAGGGTGTTGGTCCGGTGTGGGTGGGGGAGTGGGGCAGCTTCCTCAACATGGCAGAGATAGAGGCACTTGGGCAGGGGTACACAGACAGGGGCAACCGTGAGCTGCAAGGCTGGTTCCCTGCCATGAGGGACTACATAGGCTCTAAGGGCTTGTCATGGACATGGTGGACTTGGACGCCAGAGAGCAGGGACACTGGGGGGATACTAGCAGCAGACTACACAGTCAACAGAGCAAAGGCAGCACAGCTAGATGCAGTCAAGTACCCGGCTTTTGCACCGTCGAAGCCCGGGCAGCCTCCGTCAACACCTGTACCGCCTACTCCATCACCTACTTTGATGAAGCCTGCTGCCAAGGCTGGGCAGCCTAAGCCCTCCTGAAGCCATGGAGATCTGGTGGGGATGTTTGGTGTATGCTTGTCCTGCTCATGATGTGTATTAAGCAGGGCACTGTTTGTTAGGGCCTGCATGTGGGTGGTGCCAAAAGTAGTGTCTGCAGGGTGTGAGGGTTACATATGCTATGCTGGAAGTATTAACTGCAAGTATGTGGAGGTTGTCTATGCTATGCTTGCAGTGTTTTCTGCAAGTGTGTGGAGATTACTTATGCTCTGCTTGCGGTGTTTTCTGCAAGTTTGTGAAGGTTGTTTATGCTATGCTTGCAGTGTATTGAGTAAGTGTGTTGAGATCATGAATGCGATGGAAAGGCTACTGCAGTTCACAAGTTTTATCTCAGGGGTGTTGTATCTTGTCTGCACAGCATACAAGGGACCGAAAGAGAAGCCTTCAAACGAGGTAGGGGTCTGGTTGGAGTGGTTATATGGCTGCCTGCAAGCTTGCAAGTGCAAGGGCGGGTAAAATGTACATGGATTGGCCTGCTAGATCATGGGACGGTCTCTAGATTAGGTGTTGAATGGAACCTCAACTTGGCTTGTGAGCCAATTCATTAGGCAATTCAACTCTTGGGTTTTGCATCACCACATGAAGTGGGCTGACTTTGCCCACAATGCTTGACCTTGCAATATGTGTGCATGAATATGTTTGGGGAATGAGTACAATGTGTGTGCAGGAACATCATGTGGGGGATGAGTATGGTAATACGGATCTGTATTGCAGGAGCAAGATAGGGAAGGAAGAAGCATGTGTGTTTGCCATGAATGTGGCTATGGCTGAACCCACAGTTGTGTTATGGATTGCACTACCACACAGAGCACTGTTCTATGGTGCTTTGCTGCTTGGTCCTGCTGCTGCTACATGAGCACAACAGCAGCATGGGATAGGTATGGAACATGTGGCAAGTGCACTTCAGCACTGCAGGAGCTAGGGAGGGAAAACGCATGTGTGTTGAGCTGAATTTTGCCCACAATGCTTGACCTTGCAATATGTGTGCATGAGTGTCTGGGGGGGGGGGGGGAAGTGAAGAAGAAACATGTGTATTGGCTGCAAATGTGGCTGTGGCTAAACCCACTGTTTTTTTCTTGGTTGCGCCAGAACGTACAGGACTGTTCTTAGGTGCTTTGCTGCCTGGCCCCATTTTGAACGAGCAATTTTACTGCCCATGAGCACAACAACAGCATGGGGTAAGAATGCTTGGTACATTCACCATGAATGGTGAAAGGAGAGATGAGAATGCGACATGTAAGCTAAGGCCATGTGCTGTTGTTGGGAAGGATTGGAACATGATATGAGGAGCATCTCAAGTCTCTCTGAAGAGAGGGTAAACACTCTATATGCAGCTGCTTGGCGATGGTAGGCCTGGTGAATACCAACTTCTATTTAGGAGTCAAGTCTTTGGGAGGATTGACGATGGGGGCTGACATGGAGCATTTTGCTGTTGTTGATTTTTGCATGCTGACCATTGTCTGGCTCAGCTTGTCTTTCAGTTCTCAGAATACTGCTGCTTTGTGATTCTTAACATCTGATGAGTCTTGCAAGGCATGTACGCAAAGAAACTGGTACGTATGTTGTTGTGTTGCTGTTGCCTGAATATGCCTAAAAACCATAATAGTGTATGCACCTTCTCCAGGTCCAGTGTTCTACACCTTTGTATCTGCTTGGACCTGGTTCGTGCTTTGAACATTGTGTATATTCTGCCGGCCGTGTAGTCAGATTCTGCACTGCACAGGTGCTCATGGCTCTGCCAATGCAAGGTTCACACAAGCTACCTTGCAAGTTAACGATTGCACGAGTTTGACTGCTGGACTGCAGTTGAGTTGAAGGCAACACACGCTCTGGATTATTGTGGGAGCATCCTACAAGCACAATGCATGCTTGAATCTCTGAGGCAGCAAGGCACGGAATTCAGTGGAAACGTCTTCTGTCAAAGTTGCCATAAGGGCCATAGGCCGTGACTTAACTATTGGTGTTACTTTTCTGTCCTGCAAGAGGCAGCCAAGGCTTCGCAGCTGGCTAAGAACGCATGCCTGTACTTTACAGCAGTGATTGCTTGTTGTTACTAGAAGGGATACTATGTGCATCTGCTGATGCAGCATGAGTTTTCAGTGTGGTTGAAAGGCTGCCTCATTTTGTGTATGCTCGTCTTTTGAGGATCAGCTTTGTTGTTGAGTCCACTCATGTTATTTCAGATCATGGAATTGCTGTGGCGCTAGATCTGCTACCCAGCTGGCTCAGCAGAGGGCTTCCATTTTGAAAGCGTATGGAGACGTATGTAGTACATGCAGCACTTAGTCCGCGTCTGCTGCTGTTCATCTGCAATTCTGTTTGCTGGTACGCCCTTGAAGTCAATTTTGTCAGGAGTGCAACCATTGCAGTCAATTTCCCATGCAGCTGATGCTTCACTAAAGATGCCTGTTGGAGTAAGAATACCTGTGGCTATCTAGCTTTGTTTAGCTGGGTAACAAGGTATCTTTACACAGCACCTACTCCAGAACCATGCGCTGGCTTCTGGTAACTAATGCATGCACATGGGTCTTAGCGGCATAGCTATCTCAACTTGGGGGTATTTGACCTAAGTTTGACTTTTATCTTCACCCGGTGGTTTCTTCAATTGGTGCAATGGAGTACAGGGCAGCAGGTATTGGGCTTAGTTCGGCCCTTTGTGGAGACAGTGGAGTTCATTGGCTCAAACAGATGGCTTACAGGGTAAAGTAAGGTCCAAAGTCACAGATCAAACACAGCCAGGGCTTCCTTGGCAGACTGCTGGTGGAATCCAACCTGATGACCTGTGATGTTCCTTGCATGTTGCATTGAATAAAAGGAGGTGAGGATTTGGGGTAAGGGCTGATGTGAGGTTTTGGTATGTGTGTGAATCTTACATTGGCAAACCCATCGGCACGCGTGCGGTATGTGCTGTTTGAAGCATGCTTCGTGCAAGTTCGTCTGGTTCTTAAGCAAATTGGATTTGATGTGGCTGCAGCTCTCTAGGACAAGGCTGTGATGGGTATGAGAGAGAGAGAGAGAGAGAGAGATCTACGCGAGGAGACCGTGTGTTGTTCTCCAGCGTGGGATTGTGGGAAGGGTTCCTTGGTGTAAAGATTACACGGATCCGTTACCATTTTGATGTGATGGGTATGAAGGGTGCTGTGGTTGCAAAAGAAACATATGCTGTATTCTGCCTCTATCTTGCGGGCACAGGAGAGACATGTTGTTGGGTAACAGTCATGAAGCTAGCTCCAGGAGACAAACATCACAGTGGTTTGAATTTTGCTCTAGGAGGAGTCACTGCCCTCAGGCACTAGTTTGGTAAATTTGGGGTGACATCCGTGGTGACATAAGAGTGACGTTTATATGCGGGTCCAAGTGTAACAAAGTCAGTGTAGGAGTGCAGCCATGCGTGTTTGAGTAGTGAGCTTGATTGGGGGAGGAGAACTAGGTGGGGTATGCAACATGGCTAGGATTGTAGGCGTATGCATGTCAATTGTCAGAGTAGTGCGTCTTTGCGGAAGACTTCAAGGGAATCCTCTGCAAATACGCACTACTCTTGAGATGTCATGATGTATTGGCCAAAAGTTATCCAGGGCAGCTCAGCCTAACACGGAAGGATGCGGTGCCATGGCTAAGGGGATTGCGGCCAGGATTTGTTGCATGAATTTGACCAGGGCTCAGTGTGTGTTGTATACTTTATCCACCCTGCCTGACCTCTTGTTGAAGGTGCAAAAATTTTGAGCAAAGGAGGAGCTCAGCCCCAGACCTCAGAGTGTGTGGTCAGTTTGGTGTTCCAACTCAGCTGTGAGAGGAGCAGAGGGATAGAGGTGGCTTTAACCATGTTGCGCTAATGGGTCTCAGCAGCCAATTTCTCTCAATAGGGTGTTTGACCAAACTCTGACTTCTCTGTCACCTGGATCGTCTTGAATATGCTCTTTTTGAATATCACTGCAATGGACTAGCAGGTCTTGAGCTCACGCGAGTCCCTGGTGTGGAAAGAGGGTTCTCTTGGCTTACAGGGTAATGAAAGGTCCAAAGTCCCGTATTTACCACAGTTAGGGCTTCATATGCAGATTGCTGCTGATGGACTCCAAGGTGATGGGCCTGTCATGCCCCTTGCGTGTCTGAATGGATTGAAAGGTGGAAGACAGTTGGGGACAAGTGCTGTTCTGAGGTCTTGAGATGTAGTGTTTGCAGCATGTTTTGTGCAAGTTCATCTGTACTTCTCAAACAAATGGGATTTGATGTGGCTGCAGCTCTTAGCCGCACCACCTGCTCCCACCAGTTGAGGGACCATGACCGGTGATGGCAAATTTCAATTGATTGCAGGCATGCAGTGTACGACTAGAGCGGCCTCACCCGTGAGTAATTGTGGCAGTGCACTCAGTAAAGTGTTGATGATAAGATGGAACATAGTCATGGAAGCGCACTCAAGCACAACTTTACTGCATTGGTGCTTGTTGCGGTCTTGTGGCTACATTCACACATGACCAATGTGCTTGGATGGCACTGTGCAGATGAGAGGTTGTCTGTCACACTTTAGCAGATACATGTTTGATATGATGTAAGGTTTTAGACAGGGAAAGTTTTGTAATTGGGCAGGTCTACGGCCCCTCTGGGAATGCTTCAATTTCAGGGGCTGAAGCAGAGCTGACCGTGGTCTTGCCAGCTCGTGTTCTGCATGTTTCAGAGGGTTCAACGTACTCAATCTGTGTGGGCAGGCCATAACGACCTAGCTGCCTTGGTGCAGCAACACCTTAAATATTTGTTTGTTTGTTAACGTTTGCCAGAAGACCCGCATCAGTTCCATGAAGTTCATCCTAAGATGTAGACGTGACGTTGGGCTGGTAGGTGCATGGTTGGTGTCAAGAACTCATTTGTGCTGAGCTGCATCACATGCATCAGTCAGTTGGAACGACAACTTTTTTGGGATGTACGTAGCCATGCTGGAAGAATATGGATACAGAGCCTCAAAACGTAAACTAGCTCAAATTTTCATCCCACATGATGGGCTTAATTTTGTTGGGGAGCGGGATGCACTTTGTGCTGTGGAGGTTTTCGATGTGGATCCATTCTGGCGAATGTATTCCAATACATCAAGACGAGCAGAGAACATCATGACTCGGAGCACGACTCTGATCCCTTTGACTGGTATAAGTGCCTTGTCCATGCACCGCTTTCGTTGCAACGATCCAAGGTTTGCTGCTCTTTGAACGCTTTTGACATGTGCTAAAAGGCAACATCTGCGGGTGAGCGACGTGACGGAGCATCAACACCTGAGCAAGGCTATCTTGAAGGCGTTCTATCGTTAGGTGGGGTTGCTGCATATACGGTAGCTTGCACGGAGGTCCTTGATCGGAACATGACGTGGCTGAACGTGGCCTACCGGCTACCGGGTGACCCAGACATTGCTACTGCAGCCACACACTACTGAAACTGGAAGCGGCAATCTCACCGTCCGACGATAACTGGACAGGCTATATCATTATCAGTAATCTCCTGACAGATATGTCCGCATCTCAAAGTAAGACACGCCCAATAGTGTCCTGCAAGACAATTGAACACACCGGCCGTGTATGCAAAGAGGTTGGCAACTTCATGTCCAGAGCTACCACTTAATGAGGTTTAGTGCTGCACCCTAAGTATATTCATATCCCATTGTAATGCAGTGGTACACAAGCTGCAGTACATCCATCGCAGAGCCAAGACTTTGCCAAGACAGATCACTGCGAATCGCCTCCGACTGCCAAGCCTGCAAGGTCAAGCTATCACAGCAAGCTTAAGCCTCTGCCAATGCAAAACGTGTTATTGTGCCTCTACACACCATTGGACTAGTCCCAATCATGCTTATCACCCTTTTCTAGCATGAAGAACCCATGTGAACTCACCCTACAGCAATTACCAAGCAAGCAATGCTTTTTTTGCATATTGTACTCCCTCGTGCTCTTGCGGCCCACACAAACCGACCAGTGCGGGTTTGACTCAGATATAACTAACCAGAGGGCTGTGCAGTGGTCTCTCGTAACATATATAAACCAGAGGGCTGTGCAGTGGTCTCTCATAACATGTATAAACCCGTGCGGGTAACTGCCCTTTCTGCGACCCTCAAAGCTAATATGAAAAACCATCATTGTCTATTTAAGGGGAGATCTCGTAAGCAAGGGCCCCTTCCTGAGGGCTCCCTCAGCACCCCAACAACAGTATCAGCACAACAGCATGCAAGACGGGTCCCTGCCCTTTGAAGTGCTGCTGTCTGGCATAGTTCAACAACTTGCCACAGTAGGCAAAACATTCTTCATAGCACCGAGCAACACCCATATAGGATGAGCGAGCAGCTTATTACTGGAAGCACAACCATGTGTGCAGATAAAGCCTCTCATCCCTTCACTGGTGAGGTGGAGTGGCATCACTGTGCTCAAAGGCCTACCACCTCACTGAGCTTCCAGCCCCACCCCCACCTTTTGAAGCAAAGCACGTCCAAAATTCCAAAAGCACAACAATCCAATGCAAAAGCTTGCAGTCTGAAGCAGCTCAGAGGCATCCTTTCCGTTGCTTGTTACCCACTAGAGATGCACCAGAAGGACATCACATCACTGAGCTAAATTGTGAGCATGCAGCATGGAACTACGAACAAGTATCAACATGGTCGCTGCGCCCACAATCCACACTTCAAGTGGGGTCCTACTAGCTACAAACGTGCCAGCAGCCTCCCGACCTTGCTTTATGTGTTCAAGATCCTAGCTGCCTCTCTCTTGTTCCTAGAAGCCATATTCTTGCCAGATTCTAGCCATAAGGCTGCATAATGTACACACAATTAGAAGTTCCAAATGCCACAAATCCACATGTGAGCATACCTGGCAGCTAAACCGCAAACATGATCCAACTCCATACTGTAATCCTCCAGGGCACCATTGTGCATCACCCCCTTGCCTGCAAGTAGAGCTGAACAATCATCGCACAGTCCAGCAGCACAACACATCCTCCTGTGCCAATTTCTTGGTGGTACCCTTCTTGGCCCCAAACCCTAGGCTTACCACCCTTGAACATAAGCCAAGAGGCGAATACTCAACACTCTGGCCGGAAATGGGGCAACCACAAGGGAGAGATGGCAGGCTAAAGGGCCCCAATGGCCCCCTAATGGCATGCAACCCTTGCACTGCTTAGACCATGAGCTGAGACATGCCAACAATCAGGAGTGTCACCACAAGCTGGAAACGAAAGAGGCAAAGAAGAGGCTAAACCAGGTAATGGCCATAACAGGCCTGCCTGGAGGCCCTCTGCGTGTAGGCATATAGCAGCTAGGTACCTACAGGCTGTGGCATCTGCACTCCTTTCCGGCATTCAGAAACAGCAGTCACAGTCAAAGGGGCATAGGTCTGTGTTGCCACCCTTCTTGCCCAACCCTAACTCCTCTTCACTGTATATGGTGAACCCTTCTTCTGTGCGCTTACGGGCCTTGCCTGCTGTCTCACCAAAGATGTCATCCTTGCTGCCCTCAACTTTCGCCCGCTTAGTGCTGGCCTGTGACAGAGGCAACAAGGACAAAGCAAAGGATATTCAGACACTTTTATACACTCAGACATACCATGATTTCAGGCACCAAAGGCAACCAACAAGCGCAAGCAACCAAGCAAGCAAGCACCACAATCTGCATGCTGTAACCTACCCCACAAGCTCTGCTGCCTACTGCGAGTCTGAAAGGAGCCTTGTAACGTGACAAACGAGCCCTAACTCGCTAAAATACGGTAGATGTTGGCCTTGTCACAGAAAAGGGTGAGCTGAACATGGAGTTCAACTTGAATGCTTCCTGATCACATTAGCAACACTTGGATGCTTATTAGACACACACAGGTGCCTGCACTTCCTGAAGATGTGAAAAGATACGACTATACAGCCCTCCGGGCCCTGCAGCACCAACGCATGACTCCACACACTTTCTTATGGAGTATGGATGCAATGGGATAGTTGATATGACCGTTAAACTAGGGACAGTGGCATAGAACTAGCTGGCTCACATCAAGCTGACAGCTGGTCCATGGGTCACTATATATGCACAACATGCCATAACTGAGCTGCATGGTTAAGACATCAACTGCCTTGGCAAAAGGCAAAGGGAGGTACAGGCACAGGAGGTGAGCTGCGTGGCTCTTTGCTACGGTGGGCAGGATCTTTGGGGCATTATGTCATACTCAACACTTCAACTGCCTTGGCACGGGTCCAAGGTATGGTATGCTGCGCACGGCTTGTCCTCGCTGCTTTGTGCAGATGCCGTTCATCAGAAAGCATACGTACATGAACATGGTGCCTGCTTTTTGCCTCTGGCCTGGCCTTTGAAGACCTTTGTGTGCATGCTGCTGTTGCTTTCAGCTTTGTAGCTTCAAACGCCCTAGGTAAAATCCCCAGCCCTAGAAGGACCCACCCGAAACCAACCCCCCTTGCTTACCTGCAACTTCTCACGCCCCTCCTTGACTTGTTTTGCTAATGACTCCAGCTCTGGGTTGGTTGCTTCTTCTTGACCTTCTCCATCTGCTGCCGGATCTGCTGCAGCCTTCTTTGTGCTGCTAAAGATATCGTCTATATCATTCTTGGCACGCTTCTTCGTGTGCTTCTGCTGGCTTTGCTCTGCTGCTGCTGGTTGTGCAGACGCTGAAGCCTTCTTGGCTTCACTGAATATATCCTCAATGTCGTCCTTTGCGGTCGTAATATTCTCCTTTGTGCCTGCTGATTTGTCTTCGGCTGCCTGTTCTCCTTCTGCTGCCGGTTTGGTTTTCCCCTTCTTTCCCATGCCAGCTCACTGGACCTGCTACAATCCAAGCTGAGGTATAATTACGGTCGCCAACTGCAACAAAGAGTAAATGTAATTCGCCTACAGCTTGATCTTAGCCCAGGATGCTCTGATACTGACGTGGCTGCCTCCGTCGCCGTAGGTAGCATGTGCAGGACCCTATGGCTGGAACTGTCTGGATACTCACGGCCCACCAAGGTGTCCGGGATTGGTAACGTTTGCCCTCATCCAATTCTCCATGCCATTCCCGATTGCTGTTCTTACCGTAGCAGGTGAGCATTTTGCGGTACGGTGTACAGCCCGTCTGCACTAGAACAAAGCAAATTGTACGCTGGTCCCAACGTCAGAGTTTCAAGCCAATTGTATCGTTCCCATAAGTCCTGCTAAAGGCCATAAACTGCACAGGTACAGTCTCCTTATCCACACCCCCGACCATCTCAGGGTCCAACTTCGCCACCTCACAGGCAAACTGGCAACACTCTTGCAACACTAGTGCAGCAGGCTTGCTCGATTCTGCTAACAGCTTCACACAACGCTCCCTGTTCTGTGCCGTCCTATTAGGAGGATCAGCGAGCAGGAGTGTTCCCGATGTAGCCTTCAGCAGCTGCGGCACTACTCTGGCGATGGGCTCCACTGCAGCATCTTCATACAACACATCACAAGCGAGCACAACATCAAACCTCTCTGCTAACTCCGTCTTATCCCAGTCAAACACTTCTGCTCGAATCAAAGGCCCCTCATGACCGCCCCTGCTGCTGCTGTTGCTAGTCCCGTTTGAAATGCAGCTGCTGCTGCTCCCCGTGCCAGCATCATTGCTTATACTGGCTGCACCTGTGCTGCTGCTGCCTGATTCGACTGTCCCATTGCCTCTCTCCAGAGGGGTGCTCATTTCTCCAACCTGCTCACTCCCGCTGCTGTTGCAATTGCTGCTGCCACTCCAGCCCTGTACCTGCATCATGTAGCAGCAAGGTGCTGTCTTAAACACTAGGCACGTTATTAACAAAACTTTCTTAGAAGTACTCACTCATGCCAGCTATATCCTGAGTTAGACAATCATGCAGTAGCCACCAAACCTTCAAGTTTGCACATTACATGACATTGCCCCTCCCCGCCCCCCCCTCCCCTGGTCCCACTTGCACTTAATAGCATCCCAAGCACGCTCACATGCATCGCCCTAGCCGTAAGGCTCTAGCTAAACCCCTTGACCTTCTGCATGATCTCAAGGGGTCTAATTAGAGCCCCCCACAGCTCAGCATGTCTTCATCACTCTATGCAATTCCCTTTCAGATCCTGAGAGCACCATCAGCCCAAGAAAGAACAGCTAAGGGGCAACACCCAGGAAGTACCAAAGCCAGGCTGTGACTCAGGCTCACCCTCTTGATCCCTGTGGCTGCTGCGCTTCTCAAGGCACAGTCCAGCGCCAGAGGCTCACGGTCCAACAGCACCACTTCACTGGCACCTGGTAGAAACCACCGCCAGCAGCAACAACAGGCAGGTGAAGTGACAAAGATATACATAAAACAGTACGTTGCGTTTGCTCCAGTCTGTCTCTGACAGGAGCGTAATTCAGCAGAAGTGCAGGAGCCAGGAGGCCTCACCAGAACACAATGGAAACTAAATAAGCAAAGGTTGCTGCTTCATGGTGCCATTTTTTCAAAGACTCATTGACTGCTTGTATATCAGGTGCCTCACTTATGGAGAGGGAGGACTCTCCAAAGGATGGTTGCTGAGCTAAGACACCAAGCGAGTGGAGAATTGCCATGCAGTCAACATTGCTGCCACAGCTTCACTCATTGTTAGGCTAGACCTAGCTGCCAATGCTGCACCATGGCGGCTACCAATAACCATGCCCATAGATCTGCCACCTTGTGGTTGGGTACTGTAGCCTGATCTGTACCACAGCATGTGTTGCCATCTGTATGACCCATAGCCACTTCTAGAAACCCAATTGCTGGTGCTGCAGCAATGCCAGCTACCCCACATCCATCCCTATGGTGAGCTTAACACAGCCACGTCATTCCGTAGTGCAGAGTGATCAATTGCTCCAAATCCACCTGCCGGTGCTGCAGCAATGCCCGGGACGACCAGTCCTGCCCTACGGTCTGTCAACTTGTTCCCTACAAAGCTGCATCAGGTAGAGACCAGAATGAAGAGCTAGGTCTCCCAACCCACCTGCCAGTGCTGCAGCAATGCCTGCTACCCCTAGTCCTGCCCCTAGGTCTGCCACCTTCTTGCCTGCCACCAGCTGGGGCCTCTGCAGCAGCTGCTGGGCTAAGGCAATGGCTGAGGGCCACACACGGGTCCAGTACGGGTCACCATCGATACCTGAACTAACAGTGAAGGATACCAGAGGTTAGCTGATACCTCTCATGGTACAAAGGAGCTGACACTGTACTTGACCGTCATTTGACACAATTGAGCAGGAAAAAATGGAACCAAGGTGGAAACAGGGGAGGTCAGAGACATTTGCTAAGGCTGCTGCCATGGGGAAGAAGATGAATCGTACCTGCTTCTATGTACATGTCCATTACTGCGTCCACATCCATAGGAGAGATTAACCGCAGCAGGTGGTCGGCTACTTTGAACTGCTGCTCCATCAGCTGCAAACCTGGGCCGATGCTGGAGTCCAACGGCGTGCCTTCCAGCTTGGTGGCGCTTTGCGCTAATGATCGCACATAGCTCAGCTGGTGAGCCCTGTGGCATAGCTGGAGGTGTGCTAGGCCAAGGTAGCACCTGGGCGGAAGGATGGCTGCGTGAGCTCGGCCGCACAAGACAGTGCCAGCACCTAGGCTGCTTCTAGACGCCATTATAATATGCAGCTCTAAAACTCCTCGTAAGAGTCCTAAGCCCGACAAACGAGCATAAATATGCTCTTTGGAAAGGCAGCGAGCTCCGACATGCCTTGCAGTCCTACGCCCGGAAATTTCTGCCCGCCTTACTTAATTTCCAATGCGACCGTAAGTCACTTTTACCCTACATTAAGGATCAGGATGCACGGATTGCTACGTTCCACTCTCACCGCCATGGGTCACTCGAGTGCCACCAGGTTTGAACAGGACTCTGTTTGCTGTTATCGTGGCCCCTCATGGACACGTGCATAGCCAATGGGCAACAGACTTGAGTACCGTTGATTGCTCAGCTTTCTTGGGTTAGCGGAAAACTCATCATTTACTGACAGTTCAAGCCTCATCAGCTACAGCTCTCAAGCATAAATACCGTTCCCCAGGAAGTGCAAAAACACAGAACCATACGGGGCTACAAAACAAAAGACAGATATATCACCACCTGATCACGCCCTTGCAATACTCCTGTCTCCATACCGATAAGGCAACCGAATCACGGTGCTTCAAAGCGAGGACTTCGGCAAGTTTTGGAAAGTGCAGACCTCCTTCATCGCTTCCGAGTAAAAGTGATATGCAGAACGTAGCCTTCCTTGTTGGCACGAAGCCTCGGATCCATGTTTAGTAGTGGTCAGACCGAAGGCAGCCTGGCTTTCTCAAGCTCTCAGAGTGTGCTGCTGCTCAGCGATTCAGTTGCAGTTAATGCGCTGCATGCATGCCAGCATCATGCTTGCCAGCTCTGGACGTTGGCTATAGAAGGCAAAAGCACCCCATGCACCCCAACTCATTGCAATGAAACCCATGCCCCCAAGCCAAATCCATCACACCCAGCAAGCTAAGCAGCCCCAAGGATTCCTATCCTGAATGCATTTTGTGTTCGAGTAGCAATACCTAGTCCCTCTTGTGATATTCAAGGCATCCCTCTGATTGTTTTGCTCCCCTCCTACATACTCCTCTTAATGATGCATGCAGGCTGAACCCAGCAATTTGCCCCTTTCCAAGTCCTTTCCAAAGGCAGCTGGTTCTCCTGTTTCTCCAGCCAAGGGAGGCAACTTCCAAAGGGGTCACCTATGTCTGGCTGGGGCAACGCCCTTGGGGCCTGGAACAACCCCAGATCTGTGCCCTCAGTCACAGAAGGCACCAGACCACCCGCAGCTGGAGCAGACCTCTCTGAAGTGGTGGGTAGGTTGCAGCAAGCATAGGTGTGTTACATTAATCAAGTGAATGCCTACCTTGGCACGATGCAGCCTAGGCATAACAAGCCTACAAGATGCTCTTGCAGCTGCAACAGCCAAGCCAAGCCGGCGAAGCAAGCTCCACACATTAATCATACCTGGCTCTCCAAAGGACTGCAGTTGCTGCCAGCAAGTCCAGTCCGCAAATCTGCACACAGCTTGAGAGTGTATAAGCCCAACGAGGGGTTCCTGAATTGCGAGCCTTTGCAAACTGCGAAAGTTGGACCCATCCTAGATGTATTCTCAACGAAGTGTATGCATCGGCACCTGGCAACATATGACCCTGGCAATGCTGTGGTTATTGTTTAGTACCCCTAAGACAATGTTGGCTGAACACTGCAACACACCACACACTGCAGCAACAACGTGCCTCCTGTAGCGGCAGAACAGTTATGTGCTCTGGCACGTTTCACCAACCTTTTGTGACATACCTTGCACCATGTTAGCGAAGCATGTCTGCATTCTGTAAATGCAAAGTCTGATGGGCAGCTTTCTCAGGCAACCCTGGTTAGATGTGGCTGGCTGCACACAATATTGGTGTCAAGACACAACTGGCACAGGCACAGCCAGAAAGTTGTCCATTTTGCCTATAACGGATTGCACCACAGATGCGCAGTCTGCAGCACTAGCCTGCACTCTGGAATGACACTTCATGTTTTCAAGGATTGATTGTTGTCCCTGTTGGCAGTCAATTTGCTCCTTTCATGGCTGGATGGAATCACACTGGCTCCTGCTGGCAAGTTGGTAATATGGCAGTCAGGTGTGGCCGCAACCACCTGTGTACAGGACCTGACCCACTTCCTGTTTGCACAGCACCGGCCCAGGCACCACAGCCCCAAGCACAACCATGGGGCAGTTATAACCACAAGCTCTCCCATTTGAGTGCCATGAGACGTAATCTGGTATCTGGTCCTCATAACCGGAACACCATCTTGATTCCTCATGAATGCTTCTTCCTGTACACAGGATCTGAGCCATGGCACCGGAGGCACAAGCTTGGCAGCACGGGAGGCAGCTGTTGCCAGGAGGGAAGCTGCTTTGGCTGCCAAGGAGAGGGAGCTGAGCGGCAGGGAGGCGGAGCTACGGAGGAGCGGTGGGGGGCCTAAGAAGAACTGGCCGGTGTGCTTCCCCTTCATCCGCCATGACATACCAGGGGACATCCCGGAACACTTGCAGAGCATGATCAAGCAGGCCTATTGGAGCTACTTGGTAAGGGGGATGGGATACTGCTGACAGGGTGGAGGGAGGCCATGGGGGGCGGGGAGTAGGTGGGGATTAAACATATGGTGGGTGGGTATACTGAATTGGGCTTGGGTAGGTCAGGTAGTGAGCTGGAACCTAGCAAAATCTGGAACTGGAACTGAGAATGCTCCTGGAACTGGTTGTCTAGGGAGCGTTTATAGAGCACTGTGAAGGGCGTGGGCCTATAGGGTGAGCGATGATGGGATAGCCAGATATTGCTTCTGCAACTTGTGAACTGGCCATTTGTCAGTGTGTGTGTGTGCACTTATTACTTACCAAGAGGTTAGTTGTTTATGAAGGGGATTAGGGAGCTTCTAGGTGCGGGGCCTATGGCACTTATTGCTATGGCATATCATGAAATGTAATAATAATAGGGAGCTTCTACAGAGCATCATATTGCAAACCTGTGGAGTTAGTTGACTAAGTATGGAACCACAGTATGGAAGTTCTCTTTATTTTATAAGTCCCATTCTTACACCTTCCTATTCATGTTGAATGCCTCAAGCAGGACCCGGTGTCTAGAGGCCCTGTTGGGTGCATCCATGGTTTAGCAACCAGCCGCTGCTTGTGCTCCTTCTGCCGCAGGCACTTGTGTTCTGCCTGGTGTACAACTTTGCCGGCTCTTGTGTCATCATGGGGACAAAGGCTGAAGACCGCATGTCCTCCTTCTTCTTGTCCGCCATCTACCTCATTGCAGGAACCCCAGCAGCACTAGTGGGCTGGTATCTCAAGCTATACAATGCAGCAGCAAGGTGAGCAGAGGTTTCCAGGAAGGTGTGCATGCATAGAATTGCCTCACACTCTGATCTAAGTGCTCGTCTGTAAGTAATGCCTTAAAGTTGTCAATCACCAGATTGATTGGTTACAAACAATGCAGAGATGCATTGTTGAATGCTATGACAGTTCATGAAAGGTAGGACAGTAAGATAGCTACAGGCAGGTACAATGTGTCATTTCAGGTTTGCTGAGTTCCAGCAGCTGGATTTTTAATCACCACACGTCAGCTATACTCATGCACAGCCACATAATGCCATGCACAGCGACATTACCTCAAGCACCTCGACATAGCCACATGACCAAGCTGCTGAGCCTCATGTTGAGGCAGATGCTGTGATCCATACTTGGCTACATGCCAGAGGCATCCCGCTGCTCCACCTCGCTCTTTCTTCATTAGCTGGGGCATATGGCACTCTTGGTATGAATTAACCGATACAAGCAGCTCTAGAGTTAGGCTAGAGTGCTGTCGCATGCGTGGCTGTTTCTAGGGCCAGTGGCGGCCACCACTGGCTGTGAGTCACGGCTGGCACTAACATGCTGGCTGGCCTCCACAATCCGCATCCCAGTATTATATGGTGCCTGCAATACCGTATTACAACTTCTTCTAAGATGCTTTTATGGCTGAGTTGCTGCCGCATTTCTTGCTGCCGAGCCTGACTGTACAAACTGTCACCTGACTGTGACAGGCATGCCCATGTTCATATTTCTGTGAGGTCAGTTTTAGTTCTAATCATAAATTCTCAAATGATTTCCTCGGTGCTGTGCAGTGACGGTGCACTGGGCTACCTCAGCTTCTTCATTCTGTACTGCATCCACACAGCCTTCTGCATATGGGCAGCAGTAGGTAAGTGGCAGACCATTGGACTGACTTGTACCCTGGAAGGAGGAGCTACGATCATGCAGTTGTAGAACTGTTTGATAAAACAAGCAGAAGCATATTTGTAAAGGAATGCTTGGCCGCCTTGCTCCTCAGTAAAGACCAATGCCATAAAAGTGAAACCACAGGCAATGTGGTGGTACGCGTAAATACAATCAGAATTCCAGTTTGAGGCACATGCACAAGATGCAGACCCACTCTTAAGCCTTGTGACACCGCCTAGCAGAGGTGCTGCTTGGGGAAGCCAGGTATTGCACCTCTCTGCAATCAGCAACCATGTTTTCAATGACTTGCAACTGCAGGTATCACTTTCTCCATTGGCTAGACCAAGATAAACTCCACACAATAAATTGAGGGATATTGCCTCCTGCCAAGCTCAGCAGTGCGTAGGTTTAATTAGCTTGTGAAGATCAGCCCCTGGAATGTGTGACCCTGCATCCAAACGTCTTGCCGATATAAAGAAAGAGGACCCAAGGCCAAGGGAGCACTCGGTACCCGTGTAGAGTTGGGGACAGCCAGGTCTCGTCACAGCAGACCGCGCCTTCTGACCATCATGCCAATAGCAGTGTGCAGAGGCTGCAAGCTCACATCCTGTACTGCTGCTTGTTTTGCTACCTTCCTGCAGCTGTCCCAATCGGAGGGGAGCGTTGGTCCTTCACAGGCTTTGTCTCAGCCATGCGTGCCTTTGATGTCAACAAGGGGGTCGCTGTTGTCTTCCTGATTGGAGCCTGCTTTTGGAGCTTAGAAGCCCTCTGGTCCTTCTGGTGCCTGAAAACGGTGAGTGATTAAAAGGGGTGCTCCAAACTGCATATCAGCTTCATGCAATGTGCCTTTATGTGCCATGTCCTTTGTGCCAGCATTGGGTGTGTTTGGCATTGTGGCTCAACCTGCTTTGGGCCATCCTCTCTACTGTCTACCGTCTTCCAGCATTGCGTCTCGTCGTGCGTCACATTTGCCGTTGTATGCCGAACACAGTCAGACCCCCGGTCAACCATCATATGCTGCAGCTGGGATTTTGCAGCTGGGATTCTGTGGACTTTTTGATAATGACATGGGGCTGTGCTGCTGTACTGCCCCAGGTGTACTTCACGTTCCGTTCTGGTGGCAAGAAGCAGCAAGCACACAGCGAGCTGCAGCGGATGGCCTTAAAGGCTGCTATGGATGGTAACCGATCGTAATGTGCCATGATCTAGATCCTACCCTCATGGTTCCCTGCACATGTAGTCACTACGAAAACCTATGTAATCCACAATAGCCACTACCTGAAGCAGCATGAATGCCAGAAAGGACTGCTGGATTTCTTTTTCTGTGGTCCTTTGGTGCTGCTTTGTTTGCGTGGTTTGACAGATTGTCTTGGTTGGGGTTGCGTCACACTGTGACGCAACCCCAGTACTAAGTACTGGCACGTATGTTTCCTTCTTCCACATGAAAGTACTGCATGCCAGCTTGTTCGGTGCAGCAGGTTACTTGTGGGAGTGTCAAGGGAATTGATAATTCTCTTCTGTCTGTATTGTTGTTCTAGTTGGTAACATGATGTATGAGAGTGCTTTGCCACTCTACATTGTGGCTCCAGACTGGTGGCAGCTAGCCAAGCAGCCTTGAGTGCGTTCCAAAGGCTAGGTGAATGAAAAGCAGCAGCTGAGTGCACTGAGGCACAAGCACTTCGGCAGCAGGGGCATGCATGCACGTAAAGTTAGAGTCACTTAATGTTCTGTACAGACACAGCACATGCATGCTTTCATCCCTCGGATGCCCTGTGTTCATTTGTCCGGCATACTACATAGCTGCCATTATTTGTGGGAGGCTTGCACAGCACTTGGTCTGAAGTTGGGTAGAGGCACTTGGTCTGGAGGTTGGGTGCAGACACTTGGTCTGGAGGTTGGGTACAGGTGATCAAAACCGGGGTATACTGCAAGCCGTGAAAAGCAGGGCCGATCATTGGAACCAAGAAAAGCAGGGTGCACTGAATAAAGCAGGTTGCCGATCACCACTGCCAAACCTAGCTCTGGTCCTCATGAGAGCTCAGTATCGACGCGCCGGAGAATGCTATCTAGTTAAGAAGTTCATGCGGAATTTGAAGTCGAACTACTAGTGCTGAAGTGCTATTACGACTATTAGTCAGGTGGCACTTGGTGGTTGGCCCCACGGCGGGCCAACGTTTTCGTACATATTTCCATGCCACGCATGAGATCATAGCAAATGACGGTGTACAGATCGCACATACTGCGGTCAAATCAGCACCGTACGGTACGAGCAACACGAGCTGCAGCGGACAGCCCGAAATCCAGTCGCGTGCTATTTGTGTGCCTGCCGGTAACAAGAGGTCTCATGCGAGCAGCGTACCCCTATAGTGAGGCCTATGCGAATGTACGGCAAGGGGCTGACTTTTCTTTTTAGATAGGATCCTATCACGGGGTGCAGGATGTATGTAAGATACATACTGTTGCTCTTGTCAATTGAGCCTTGCCTGGCCAGTTCGCGGTGGAGCGGTAGCAGGAGCTTAATAGCAGTCGCCCCACAACGTAAGCAGGATCTGCAGAACTTTTGAGGCACATTGTTTGCCAGATCACTTTCCGCACGACATCAGTGTTCTGCCACCCCGACGCTGACGTGCTACCCGCTTTCTGGCCTGCAAAGTTTGCAGCCTTGCAGGAGACTGTCCCACTAGGACTGTGTGTGTCAATGGGGTCTGCTGCCCAGAAACTATGGTCTACGGAACTGCTGCAGAGCCGCAGTGCTGCATTGATCCGAACAGTCTCTGCGTGAGGTCAGATGGAACCAAGACCTGCTGCCCCAAAACGCTATGTAACGCCGATGGAACCTGTTGCCCACCACCTACTACCAACTGCCCCAACAACCCGCTGTTGCCGGTTGCAACGTGCTGCGAGCAAGGCTGGGGTTGCGTCGATAGCCAGTAAGCAACAGGACTCCATCCACCGTAGGATATGCACGACACATACGCACCACCAGTGTATTCACTCTATCATCGCATGCCTAAGGCATGGCCACCCATGCCGCATTTTCTCTAATAAGGAACACAAGAGCGCCACGTGCCGATGCAACGGGACTGCTATACTTATCCACATCATGCCCCTGGTTCTCGTGTTGTCCCTTCATCTGTAACCCACTCTATGCATCACGTGCATTTGCGGGAGTTTCAGGTCAGTTAGTGTTTTCACGGCCTACCGGTATGCAGCAGACAGTACTCCAGACACTCGTCATGCAAGTGTTTGCTACTCCCACCACAACCCACTATGAACATAGGGCTTAGGGTGAAGTTAGGGGGGACAAACCTAACCTCTAGGTTCAGCATGTGGACATGGTGGCAGACATGGACAAGCAGCATAGCAAATGTGTGGACTTGACAAGTAGGCACATTGATTAGGGGCCACATGTTGCGTAACACCTGATTTGGATCAGATCGTACAACACATTGGGAGAAACATGTTAGCTCTCCTGCTAGCTCTGCTTGTTCACATCTTGGTTCATCCATGGCATGAAGCCTTTTTGCGCCCCAGCACTGTATGATCTAACCCTGCACTCTCCTCCCTGCTTTCATCGCCTGTATCACCCTCAAATTCACCAGACCTGCATGACATTGCTTCCTGAACCATAAAACCTAAAGCCCTGAAACCTAGACCCTATTCCCTCTTGCTGCTGGCAGGTGCTGCCCCCCAACTGCCCAGATCTGTCAGTTGTACCCTCCCACGCTCCCTCCCAAGAAGGTTTGCTGCACGGAGCAATGCTTGGCTATCCCTGGCGCCACTCCAGAGCCTGTCTGCTGCCCCAAGGAGCTACAGCTGCTGGACCCATCTACCGGCAAAGCAGTGGGTTGTTGCCCCAAGGAGCTCCAGGTGTTGGACTCTAATGGTCAACTGATCAGGTGCTGCCCCAAGGAGTTGATGTATGGTCCTGCCAATGATCCGCAGTGCTGCTTGCCCCCCAACAACATGTGCAAGGACCCGCTCACTGGGGGTGTGATCTGCTGCCCTAAACCATGTGGGCAGGATGGGGGGTGCTGCCCGCCTCCTACAACTAACTGCCCCAACAACCCACTGCTGCCCGTGGAGAACTGCTGTGAGGAGGGATGGGGATGTGTCAACAACACGTAAGTGCAAACTGGTGTGATTAGAAGCTTGCCTGGTGGTTGGTACTGTTATTAAATCAGGGGAGAGTGCGCATAACAAAAGCATGGGTCTCTTATGGGCAGCTGCTGGAACGAAGAAAAGCAGGGTGCAGTGAGGGAACCACCATTCCAAACCTAGATCTTGTCGTTTACTTGCCAGCGTTTGGTTAAGTTCTTCACGCCTTAATTACTGGGCACTAGGCTTCTTTATCTATCTTTTTTGGTAAGCCGTAGTTTTGCAGGAGTCATAAACCTCTTTGGGCCATTTGTTGGTGTGTAAAGATAGCTCAGGGTAGCAGCCAAAAGCCCGTAGCCAGATTCATCTTCCTTGAAATGCATATATGTTAGATGGAACCACTTGCGCCACAAGTAGGTTCAATGAAGTGGATATTAGCACTGTGGTGCATGTCCCCCAACCCCACTGTTATCTTTATCAAGTGCTGCCTCACATCCCTATTAGAGAGACTCAGACCCTTCCCCCCCCCTCCCTCCGTGACTAACCCCATAACACGCACCGCCCTTCTCCCCATGTAAGGGGGTCTGAAAAGGGGGTGGAAGGGTAAGACGTGCCATGCTCTAGCAGCTTTAACTTGCTTGCTTTGTATATTAATGCCTCGAGATATGGAAGCAGCTTGTGGTGATGGATAGGACATCATCCACAACCACCCACAAACCCCCCGTTTTTGTCCGTTGTGTGACTATTATCGCCTCATTCAAGTGGTGGTTGCATTTTCCATTGAGTAGGGATACAGGGCTCAATCCCAGTGTGCAGTTACACCCTAAATATGTGTTCTTGTAGTTAATTTTATTGTTTTCACTTGTGTGATACCTGTATTTTTGTGTTTGTCCTGTATTTGAAACTTTTCTCATTCTCCATGTTTATTTTTAAGTTTGTGGTTATGTCTTCTTGTTTTGTTGCTTGCAGGTGCTGCCCGCCTACAGCTGAGATCTGTGTGGCATACCCCCCCACCACCCCTTACGTCAAAGTATGCTGCCCCAGTGGATGTGTACCGGGGACAGATTTCAAGATCTGCTGCCCCAAGGAGCTCCAGGTGTTGGACTCTAATGGTCAACTGATCAGGTGCTGCCCCAAGGAGTTGATGTATGGTCCTGCCAATGATCCGCAGTGCTGCTTGCCCCCCAACAACATGTGCAAGGACCCGCTCACTGGGGGTGTGATCTGCTGCCCTAAACCATGTGGGCAGGATGGGGGGTGCTGCCCGCCTCCTACAACTAACTGCCCCAACAACCCACTGCTGCCCGTGGAGAACTGCTGTGAGGAGGGATGGGGATGTGTCAACAACACGTAAGTGCCGTTAAACACATGGCATGACTTGTGAACAGTAAGGGCTAGCACTCCCATCTATAGTAATCTCCAGGAGGAGAGGGTGGGGGCTGGGGGAGGGGGGCTGCATGATTGGTGGGGATGGGGGGGAGAGGGTGTGTGTGGGCCGCTCTCCCCTGCTTTGATTACCTGTACCCAACCTCCGGTGTGTGTGTGTGTGGGCCGTAGGAGGTTAGGCAGACTCAAGGCGGACCTCCTTAACTCTGGAGTGTAAAACCCGTTTGTTTTCACTGGAATTGTATGTGAGAAGTGGCTTGTCAGAGCAAGGCCCAACCAGAGCGACTGACTAGGTGCAGCCCCATTGGCCAGTGGCAGCATCCTCCACACATGTGCTTCCCATACTGCACTAAATAATAGGTTTGGCACGTTTATCCAAAATATTAGATTTAATGCTAATGAGGGCGGGATTACCGCGAGCGCTGTTCTCTACATCCACTCCTTAGCACGGTCTCTTCAGGTAGCGCTATTGTACTCCGTGTCTGCCTCAGAGGTGTACAGGCAGAAACGCACGGGGCAAGCTAGGGGTGAAAGACAGGGTTTTTGACAGAATGACATGGCGCATGAAAAGCAAAGAGCAAAGCAAAGAGCGTGCTCTGTCTCTGCCTCTCTGTGAGCTTTGTAGAGGAAGGAGGAGGTGTGTGGATGTTAGCACCGGCCGTGTTGCACACAATAAATCCCTATGGCTGGGGTATGGATGTGAGTACCTGGAGTCAAAAATTTCTGTTCCAGTTTGTGCAGGAATTATTTCTCACGTTTGTTGCAGACTGAACGGTGGCAACACATGGCACGAATCTACAAACTTGACATGTGACTTGCTCTGCTACGCTGATCATCCAGCTCGTGTTTCCTGCCTCTCCGGTGCGGTTTACCTGTAGGAACTTAAAACCCAGGTTCTGAACGTAATCCCTAACATCGCTTGTTTCAGGTGTTGTCCCCAAACAGTTCACATTGCCCAAGGTTGGCCCTTAACCTTTGTTGAGGGCAGGCTGGCTGCTGCGCAATAAACCTTGAAAGCCTCACCATAAACCCTAACTCTTAGACACTACCTTGCTGCTTGCAGCTGTTCCCCCCCCCTTCGCAATAGCTCAAATGTGCGCAGCTTGACCCTCTGAATCCGCTCCCCCAGAAGCCTGCTGCTGGATTGGTTAAACCCTAACCCTAAATCCTCTTCCCAACACTGTTTTGTGCAGGTGTTGCCCTCCAACCGCTCAAGTATGTGCAGCTTGGCCCCTCACCTCACCCCCAACCAAGACCTGCTGCACAAGCGGAAACTGCCTGGCATTGCCATCATCAAACGACATTGTCTGCTGCCCCAAGGAGTTGCAGCTGCTGGACTCTACCGGCAAACCAGTGGATTGCTGCCCCAAGGAGCTCCAGGTGTTTGGCCCTAATGGTCAGCTGATCAGGTGCTGCCCCAAGGAGTTGATGTATGGTCCTGCCAATGATCCGCAGTGCTGCTTGCCCCCCAACAACATGTGCAAGGACCCGCTCACTGGGGGTGTGATCTGCTGCCCTAAACCATGTGGGCAGGATGGGGGGTGCTGCCCGCCTCCTACAACTAACTGCCCCAACAACCCACTGCTGCCCGTGGAGAACTGCTGTGAGGAGGGATGGGGATGTGTCAACAACACGTAAGTGCCGTTAAACACATGGCATGACTTGTGAACAGTAAGGGCTAGCACTCCCATCTATAGTAATCTCCAGGAGGAGAGGGTGGGGGCTGGGGGAGGGGGGCTGCATGATTGGTGGGGATGGGGGGGAGAGGGTGTGTGTGGGCCGCTCTCCCCTGCTTTGATTACCTGTACCCAACCTCCGGTGTGTGTGTGTGTGGGCCGTAGGAGGTTAGGCAGACTCAAGGCGGACCTCCTTAACTCTGGAGTGTAAAACCCGTTTGTTTTCACTGGAATTGTATGTGAGAAGTGGCTTGTCAGAGCAAGGCCCAACCAGAGCGACTGACTAGGTGCAGCCCCATTGGCCAGTGGCAGCATCCTCCACACATGTGCTTCCCATACTGCACTAAACAATAGGTTTGGCACGTTTATCCAAAATATTAGATTTAATGCTAATGAGGGCGGGATTACCGCGAGCGCTGTTCTCTACATCCACTCCTTAGCACGGTCTCTTCAGGTAGCGCTATTGTACTCCGTGTCTGCCTCAGAGGTGTACAGGCAGAAACGCAGGGGGCAAGCTAGGGGTGAAAGACAGGGTTTTTGACAGAATGACATGGCGCATGAAAAGCAAAGAGCAAAGCAAAGAGCGTGCTCTGTCTCTGCCTCTCTGTGAGCTTTGTAGAGGAAGGAGGAGGTGTGTGGATGTTAGCACCGGCCGTGTTGCACATAATAAATCCCTATGGCTGGGGTATGGATGTGAGTACCTGGAGTCAAAAATTTCTGTTCCAGTTTGTGCAGGAATTATTTCTCACGTTTGTTGCAGACTGAACGGTGGCAACACATGGCACGAATCTACAAACTTGACATGTGACTTGCTCTGCTACGCTGATCATCCAGCTCGTGTTTCCTGCCTCTCCGGTGCGGTTTACCTGTAGGAACTTAAAACCCAGGTTCTGAACGTAATCCCTAACATCGCTTGTTTCAGGTGTTGTCCCCAAACAGTTCACATTGCCCAAGGTTGGCCCTTAACCTTTGTTGAGGGCAGGCTGGCTGCTGCGCAATAAACCTTGAAAGCCTCACCATAAACCCTAACTCTTAGACACTACCTTGCTGCTTGCAGCTGTCCCCCCCCCCCTTCGCAATAGCTCAAATGTGCGCAGCTTGACCCTCTGAATCCGCTCCCCCAGAAGCCTGCTGCTGGATTGGTTAAACCCTAACCCTAAATCCTCTTCCCAACACTGTTTTGTGCAGGTGTTGCCCTCCAACCGCTCAAGTATGTGCAGCTTGGCCCCTCACCTCACCCCCAACCAAGACCTGCTGCACAAGCGGAAACTGCCTGGCATTGCCATCATCAAACGACATTGTCTGCTGCCCCAAGGAGTTGCAGCTGCTGGACTCTACCGGCAAACCAGTGGATTGCTGCCCCAAGGAGCTCCAGGTGTTTGGCCCTAATGGTCAGCTGATCAGGTGCTGCCCCAAGGAGTTGATGTATGGTCCTGCCAATGATCCGCAGTGCTGCTTGCCCCCCAACAACATGTGCAAGGACCCGCTCACTGGGGGTGTGATCTGCTGCCCTAAACCATGTGGGCAGGATGGGGGGTGCTGCCCGCCTCCTACAACTAACTGCCCCAACAACCCACTGCTGCCCGTGGAGAACTGCTGTGAGGAGGGATGGGGATGTGTCAACAACACGTAAGTGCCGTTAAACACATGGCATGACTTGTGAACAGTAAGGGCTAGCACTCCCATCTATAGTAATCTCCAGGAGGAGAGGGTGGGGGCTGGGGGAGGGGGGCTGCATGATTGGTGGGGATGGGGGGGAGAGGGTGTGTGTGGGCCGCTCTCCCCTGCTTTGATTACCTGTACCCAACCTCCGGTGTGTGTGTGTGTGTGGGCCGTAGGAGGTTAGGCAGACTCAAGGCGGACCTCCTTAACTCTGGAGTGTAAAACCCGTTTGTTTTCACTGGAATTGTATGTGAGAAGTGGCTTGTCAGAGCAAGGCCCAACCAGAGCGACTGACTAGGTGCAGCCCCATTGGCCAGTGGCAGCATCCTCCACACATGTGCTTCCCATACTGCACTAAATAATAGGTTTGGCACGTTTATCCAAAATATTAGATTTAATGCTAATGAGGGCGGGATTACCGCGAGCGCTGTTCTCTACATCCACTCCTTAGCACGGTCTCTTCAGGTAGCGCTATTGTACTCCGTGTCTGCCTCAGAGGTGTACAGGCAGAAACGCAGGGGGCAAGCTAGGGGTGAAAGACAGGGTTTTTGACAGAATGACATGGCGCATGAAAAGCAAAGAGCAAAGCAAAGAGCGTGCTCTGTCTCTGCCTCTCTGTGAGCTTTGTAGAGGAAGGAGGAGGTGTGTGGATGTTAGCACCGGCCGTGTTGCACATGATAAATCCCTATGGCTGGGGTATGGATGTGAGTACCTGGAGTCAAAAATTTCTGTTCCAGTTTGTGCAGGAATTATTTCTCACGTTTGTTGCAGACTGAACGGTGGCAACACATGGCACGAATCTACAAACTTGACATGTGACTTGCTCTGCTACGCTGATCATCCAGCTCGTGTTTCCTGCCTCTCCGGTGCGGTTTACCTGTAGGAACTTAAAACCCAGGTTCTGAACGTAATCCCTAACATCGCTTGTTTCAGGTGTTGTCCCCAAACAGTTCACATTGCCCAAGGTTGGCCCTTAACCTTTGTTGAGGGCAGGCTGGCTGCTGCGCAATAAACCTTGAAAGCCTCACCATAAATCCTAACTCTTAGACACTACCTTGCTGCTTGCAGCTGTTCCCCCCCCCTTCGCAATAGCTCAAATGTGCGCAGCTTGACCCTCTGAATCCGCTCCCCCAGAAGCCTGCTGCTGGATTGGTTAAACCCTAACCCTAAATCCTCTTCCCAACATTGTTTTGTGCAGGTGTTGCCCTCCAACCGCTCAAGTATGTGCAGCTTGGCCCCTCACCTCACCCCCAACCAAGACCTGCTGCACAAGCGGAAACTGCCTGGCATTGCCATCATCAAACGACATTGTCTGCTGCCCCAAGGAGTTGCAGCTGCTGGACTCTACCGGCAAACCAGTGGATTGCTGCCCCAAGGAGCTCCAGGTGTTTGGCCCTAATGGTCAGCTGATCAGGTGCTGCCCCAAGGAGTTGATGTATGGTCCTGCCAATGATCCGCAGTGCTGCTTGCCCCCCAACAACATGTGCAAGGACCCGCTCACTGGGGGTGTGATCTGCTGCCCTAAACCATGTGGGCAGGATGGGGGGTGCTGCCCGCCTCCTACAACTAACTGCCCCAACAACCCACTGCTGCCCGTGGAGAACTGCTGTGAGGAGGGATGGGGATGTGTCAACAACACGTAAGTGCCGTTAAACACATGGCATGACTTGTGAACAGTAAGGGCTAGCACTCCCATCTATAGTAATCTCCAGGAGGAGAGGGTGGGGGCTGGGGGAGGGGGGCTGCATGATTGGTGGGGATGGGGGGGAGAGGGTGTGTGTGGGCCGCTCTCCCCTGCTTTGATTACCTGTACCCAACCTCCGGTGTGTGTGTGTGTGGGCCGTAGGAGGTTAGGCAGACTCAAGGCGGACCTCCTTAACTCTGGAGTGTAAAACCCGTTTGTTTTCACTGGAATTGTATGTGAGAAGTGGCTTGTCAGAGCAAGGCCCAACCAGAGCGACTGACTAGGTGCAGCCCCATTGGCCAGTGGCAGCATCCTCCACACATGTGCTTCCCATACTGCACTAAATAACAGGTTTGGCACGTTTATCCAAAATATTAGATTTAATGCTAATGAGGGCGGGATTACCGCGAGCGCTGTTCTCTACATCCACTCCTTAGCACGGTCTCTTCAGGTAGCGCTATTGTACTCCGTGTCTGCCTCAGAGGTGTACAGGCAGAAACGCACGGGGCAAGCTAGGGGTGAAAGACAGGGTTTTTGACAGAATGACATGGCGCATGAAAAGCAAAGAGCAAAGCAAAGAGCGTGCTCTGTCTCTGCCTCTCTGTGAGCTTTGTAGAGGAAGGAGGAGGTGTGTGGATGTTAGCACCGGCCGTGTTGCACATAATAAATCCCTATGGCTGGGGCATGGATGTGTGTACCTGGAGTCAAAAATTTCTGTTCCAGTTTGTGCAGGAATTATTTCTCACGTTTGTTGCAGACTGAACGGTGGCAACACATGGCACGAATCTACAAACTTGACATGTGACTTGCTCTGCTACGCTGATCATCCAGCTCGTGTTTCCTGCCTCTCCGGTGCGGTTTACCTGTAGGAACTTAAAACCCAGGTTCTGAACGTAATCCCTAACATCGCTTGTTTCAGGTGTTGTCCCCAAACAGTTCACATTGCCCAAGGTTGGCCCTTAACCTTTGTTGAGGGCAGGCTGGCTGCTGCGCAATAAACCTTGAAAGCCTCACCATAAATCCTAACTCTTAGACACTACCTTGCTGCTTGCAGCTGTTCCCCCCCCCCCCTTCGCAATAGCTCAAATGTGCGCAGCTTGACCCTCTGAATCCGCTCCCCCAGAAGCCTGCTGCTGGATTGGTTAAACCCTAACCCTAAATCCTCTTCCCAACACTGTTTTGTGCAGGTGTTGCCCTCCAACCGCTCAAGTATGTGCAGCTTGGCCCCTCACCTCACCCCCAACCAAGACCTGCTGCACAAGCGGAAACTGCCTGGCATTGCCATCATCAAACGACATTGTCTGCTGCCCCAAGGAGTTGCAGCTGCTGGACTCTACCGGCAAACCAGTGGATTGCTGCCCCAAGGAGCTCCAGGTGTTGGACTCTAATGGTCAGCTGATCAGGTGCTGCCCCAAGGAGTTGATGTATGGTCCTGCCAATGATCCGCAGTGCTGCTTGCCCCCCAACAACATGTGCAAGGACCCGCTCACTGGGGGTGTGATCTGCTGCCCTAAACCATGTGGGCAGGATGGGGGGTGCTGCCCGCCTCCTACAACTAACTGCCCCAACAACCCACTGCTGCCCGTGGAGAACTGCTGTGAGGAGGGATGGGGATGTGTCAACAACACGTAAGTTTCTGACTTGTTGACAGGTGCCAGCAACCTTAATATGCAACAAGCTACATATATTGATTTCTGACAACAATATCAGATGACTAGTGAAGGGAAATGTGGGTTTGCTGCTATATAGGGTTGCATACTGGGGATGCGGGAGACTGTGCATTCTCTAGGCTGACTGGAGCCTTTTGCAAATGGGCTGATGACTCTGATTGTTTGTATTTGAGATGAAGTGATCGCCCCTAATAGAGCGCCCCTAAGATAGCACAGCTTTGAGACGCAGTTTGGTGTCCCTACTTTGTTTGCACTCAAAAAGGCACCCAACTTTGAGATAGCACACATAATCTTGAACACTTATTTGCCTTTTGGATGTCTGAGGAAAGGATGGAAATACAGGCTTAGACATTGACGTGTCATACATGTGTGCCACGTCCTTCCTGCTTGCCTGCAGGTGCTGCCCGCCGACCTCACAGGTCTGCTCCGTCTATCCCCCGACCACCCCACCCCAGGAAACCTGCTGTAACACCAACTGCACAACCTTCCCCGGCACGTCCATCAAGGCATGCTGCCCGGACCCCCAATGGTGCCCCGTCGCAGGCGACCCCACCGACGCGCGCATCTGCTGCGACCGACCGTGTCTCAGCCTCGCGGCCCAAGACGGCCCCGCCTGTTGCATGCCGCCGTACAATGTGTGCCTCGACATCAACGACCCCAACAACAAAACCTGCTGCAAAGACCCATGCACCTCCTACGGCCCGAACAAGCTCCAAGTCTGCTGCCCGAAAGAACTCCAGATCGTCGACAGCGCCGGGAAAGTGACCGGCTGCTGCCCGAAGGACCGGCTCTACGGCGCAGTCACCGGCACCAGCCAGCAGCGCTGTTGCGAGGAGCCGTTCAACCTTTGTGTGAATGCTAACGGGGTTAAGGCCTGTTGCCCTAAGCCCTGCCAGCCTGATGGGAATTGCTGTCCAACCACGACCATCACTTGCCCCAACAACCCAGCCCTTGGACCAGTGGTGAACTGCTGCCAACCACCCATGCTTTGCGTGAACAGCACATGTGTGATGCCTGCCAGCTCGCCTCCACCCCCTAGTCCATCTCCTCCTAAACCCCCCTCACCTCCACCTCCCAGGCCTCCTCTCCCACCAAGTCCCCTTAGTCCTTCTCCACCTAAACCCCCGAGTCCCCCTCCCCCCAAACCCCCAAGTCCCCCTCCCCCCAAACCCTCTCCCCCTAAGCCCCCAAATCCCCCTCCTCCGAGACCGCCATCTCCCCCTCCCCCAAAACCCCCTAGTCCCCCTCCCCCAAAGCCCCCTGGTTCCCCTCCCCCAAAGCCCCCTGGCCCCCCTCCCCCCAAACCCCCGACTCCCCCTCCACCAAAACCCCCTGGTCCCCCTCCGCCAAAGCCCCCTGGTCCCCCTCCCCCAAAACCCCCTCGCCCCCCTTCCCCAAAACCCCCTAGCCCCCCAAAGCCCCCTGGTCCCCCTCCCCCAAAACCCCCTCGCCCCCCTTCCCCAAAACCCCCTAGCCCCCCAAAGCCCCCTGGTCCCCCTCCCCCAAAACCCCCTCGCCCCCCTTCCCCAAAACCCCCTAGCCCCCCAAAGCCCCCCAGTCCACCCCCACCAAAGCCTCCCAGCCCACCGCCCAAGCCCCCGCCTCCCTCTCCCCCTAGACCCCCTAGACCCCCCAACCCACCCCCCACAACTGCAGTACCCCCAGTACCTGTCGCCACTAGGGCTGTGCGCAGGACGGCTCCCGGCTAAAACAGCACGGGATGCCGACCCCTGTTCGGGTCAAGGCGAGGCACGGCGGGCTGCCTTTTGCGCCCGCAGAACCATTTTCTAGCTACAGTGACAGTGAGTGATGACAGACCCACCTACTTGGGGTGAGTCGGGCCTCTGCTTGGAGTGAGTCGGGCCTCTGCTTGGAGTGAGTCGGGCCTCTGCTTGGAGTGAGTCGGGCCTCTGCTTGGGGTGAGTCGGGCCTCTGCTTGGAGTGAGTCGGGCCTCTGCTTGGGGTGAGTCGGGCCTCAGCTTGGGGTGGGTCGGGCCGGGGTTTGATTGTTTTGCTTGGCTGGCGGTGGCTAAGGATGGTGGCTGAGATCTTTTCATGGCATACCCGCCCGTACCGTGTTGAGTTGGACCGCATCGTGTTGGATCTACGGAGTCAGTATAATTCAGGATGCAACGTTGCCAATTACATGGTTGGATCCCCCACCACCTGTTGCCCGTGAGATGAGCTGGGATTCACTGCCATTTTAGCTGCCCTGTAAAGTATGCCATTGCATCTAGCTTCAACTCTATGTTGCATTGTTTCATGAGGCCTGAGTGGTTCACCTGTACAAGGGGTATCCATGTAATTGGTGGGCCCATGGGGTTATGTGGCTTCAGTTCATCAGGGGTCCTGTGCTGCATGGTCTTGAGTGACCGTTTGGCATAGCAGGTTAGCATCTTGATTGATTGATTGATTTTGGATTGAAAAAACTTCCTATCTGCACAGTGTGCTGAGGGTCTTTAACGCATTGCCAAGTTGTGATGTGTTCCAGCCGCTGCTGCTCGTTTTTATATTGCCATGTGGGTAGCTATGACTGTGTCCTCTTGTATCTTGTGCCACTGGGGGCCATTCGGGTGGAAGCGCGGGGAGGGGAGGGGTAACTGCTGCAGATTCAAGCGTATATGCTGGATATTACTTCCTCACCCTGCTTGGCCTCTTGTTGACGGTGCATTACTTGTGAGCAAAGGAGGGGCTCAGCCCCAGACGGTTTGCTGAGTTTTGTGCGCCCACTGTGCCGGCCCATTGGGGACCCAAAACCCCGGGCCTTGCAGGGCAGCACGGGTTCTGTTGGAGAGGATGTCAGGTGGTTGTCCATGCTGTATACATGCACAGGCAGGGCCAAGCCCTTGGAGCCTTGGCCCTTCACTATTTTGCGTCTCTGCTAATATGCCAATGTTTGTATTATGATGCATCGACAAGATGTTCCTGCTGAGTGAAGGTTATCCATTCCAGATGGTGGTAAGTGATATGTAGTCCTGCACCTAAAAACCTACAACTGTCTACTTACCATTCAAAGATGCCCCTTGCACAGCTGATTAGAGCGAAACTGAATGCCTGTGGGTGAAGGGCAGAGGTGGCGTGACCACCTGATTCAATGCCCGCCAAATGAGAAGTTGCAAAGCTGTCGTAACCAGCTCCACTCCATGAGCATGAAGAGTTGAATATCAATGGTCAGTTGAACAACATTGGGGGTTCATTTGGGCTTTAGCACATTGGCATGCGTGCCATGCAATTTGCTATGGGGCCCAAGGCTCCCTTGCTGGGTTAGTAGCACACAGGATGCTTTTTGCAAATTTCAGTTGAGTACAGGCCAGTTCACTAAACTGTGCAGCAGGTAATGTGGCGGCCTTTGACACATTGGCATGTGTGCTATGCCAGGATATTGGCATTGGTTGGTGGTCTGGCATGTGTTTGATCATTTGGAGTCAGATCATTCTGGTGCTGGTTGGTGGTGTGAAATCAAGTTGTTTTGTGATCCATCCGATGGTGTGTTTGGTCGTTTTGACCTAGCAGCCCTTTTGCGGTTGCCAGACCGTAAATGTTGTGTTTGTTTAATGCATTGGCGTGTGTGCTATGTCAGATGAATGTGGGGGTCAAGGCTGCTTGCTGCATTACTAACGCACGCACAGGGTGTCGTGTGCAACTTGGGTTCATGCCATTTTCCTAATATTGCAGTGGTTGATCATCAGGGTTTTTTGTTATTGTCTGGTGGCCGGGCGCAAGTCTGGATTACAGCATGGGACTGCAAGGATGGCACAACGTGGTTGTTTCAGTGAAAATGAATATTAAGTTTGCTGGATTGCTGTTAGATTGCTGTCTTCAACACTGCCCAGCTTATAAGCATGGTATTCCACATGGCATGAACTGCCATAGCGAAAGCGCCAGGAGAAATCATCACCTCAAGCTGTCACAAAAACAGCGAGGTGTGAAAGCAAAAAGCTAGCCTAAAAGGGGTTGATGCATACTCAGAGGTACCTAAAAGGGACCCTCATTTTTGTGCTGATGTGAATGATCTTTTGAAAGTACCCGCTCTGGGTATTGCGTACGCATGGACAGCAGTACCATGAGCAGGGTGCTAGGCGGTTCAAAGCGTTACATGTTCTTTTCTTGAACGCACAGGCCTGGTGCATTTGACACACTGCACGCACATCGTACAGATTATGCCAGCATGGAGCAAATTGATATGTGCCTGCATGCCATGTATGTTTTGAACTGTATGTTTGTATTCCAACATCCACGCATGCCCTTGGTTAAAAGCAGGGAAGCTGCTTGGCTTCCACTCCGTTGCTTGGGCTGTCTAGCCTTCACTGATATGCAATCTGCCATCAATGGGGTTTGATCCCGGTGTGTTTGGTCGTTTTGACCTAGCTGCCTTGATGAAGCCACACCAAATTGTTGTTTGTTTGCCTTGGCTGCAATTTTTGTGCCTATACTACAAAGCACACTTGGAACCTCTATGACCTTTGGATTGCTCCCTTACGGCACCCAAATTTATTGTCTCTTGATTAGCCATGTATATGAACTGCTGCCCACAAACACTTGTGATGTTTATGAGGTTGGCTCGAATATTGCGTAGTGGTACGCATGAAAAGTAAAAGTGTTTCAGTGCTTCTGCATTACTGGTGCGTTCCATGGTTGGTGCATGGCTGACCTGAGGCTTTGGCAGCAAAGTGTGAACAGAGAAGCTTGCCAGCCTGCCAGGAATGCTTTCTGCTTAGACTGAGAGCCAGTTGATCTCGCGCCCATGTTCTCGCGGAACAAGTTGTATCTTGTACTGCGCTGAGAAATTGTGATGTTATTGCAAATTGTGAAGCTTGCCAGCCTGCCAGCAAATTGTGATATTGTTGTTTTCTGCTCCACCCTGCTTGGCCTCTCATGTCGATGGTGCACTGCTTGTGAGACATCATGGGCTGCCTGTGGGTTATAAGATTGTGCTGCTGCTGGGCAGTGCTGCTAGCTGCTGTTGGGTGGGGCCTGGTATAACAGGACATGATGCTGGGTGTGATCCAGGCAGGCCACAGCTGATTGTCCATGGTTGGGCCGAGCTGTAATGTCTGGCTCCAATGGGCTGCTGCTGCTGCTGCTGGGTGGCACACAGTGAAATGGTACACAAGGCTGGGTGGGTCTGATCGAGGCCACTGAGTTGCTTGCCTCTCCCTATCCCTTTCTTCAAAGTGTCCTACAGGTCCAACGGGCGGTTACTGCTTAGGGTAGTCTGTCGAATTCAAATGCTGGTTAATGCTGATGTATTCCTGCACCAGATGAGCTATTCCTTTTCTTCAATTTTGCCTCCCACAGCTGAGACAGAGCAACACTGAATGCATGTGGGTGGATGGCAGAGGTGATGCAACCCAATCAATTCCAACCAGATAGCGTTGTTAGCTGTAATCAGCTGCATGGGCATGAAGAGTTCGACATCAATGGTCATCAGAAAGCATGGAAGTTTATGTGGGGCTTTGGCGCATTGGCATGTGAGCTATGTCAGGTTACTGTGGGGGTCAAGGCTGCTTGCTGTTTCACTAATGCTGGTGTTGTGTTGCTAGTGTGGCTTGTGTTGTGTGCAACTTGGGTTCATGTTGCCAGTTCCTCTAAATAGAGCAGCGGCTGATTGTCAGGGGTGTGATTGTCTGGTGGCTGGCCCAAGTCTTGGATTGAGGTATAAAACTGCAGGGGTGGCACTGTATGGTCTTTCAGTTTATGTGGTGTTTCCTGTTCCGTTGATAGGGAAACGGGGTTTGACCCCAATGTGTTTGGTCGTTTTGACCTCGCAGCCTTGGTGCAGCCACATCTTTACTGTTTGTTTGCTTTCAATGAGAATACATGTGAAGTTTGCTGGGTTGCTGCCTTGGAACACTATCTCGTGCCCAGCTTATAAGCAAAAGCACCAGGAGAAAGCACTACCTCGAGCTGCCAAAAGGAACAGCAAGGTGACTAGTGTACAGGGGGTTGATGCATACTCAGAGGTACCTAGAAGGACCATCCTTTTTGTGCCGACGTCAATGAATTGAAAGTCTTACCACGCTGGTTACTGGGTACGCATGCACAGCAGTACCAGAAGCAGGGTGCTAGGGGGTTCAATGAGTAACATGTGGTTTTTGGAAGCACGGCAGGCATGGTGCGGCATGTGGCACTGCATGATTGTACAGGCTACTCACAGGGTTCATATTATGCCAGCACGCAGCGTATGTTTTGAGTTATGTGTATGTATTGCAGCATCCACAGGTTCCGTTTCCTAAAAGCTGAGAAGCCCTGCTTGGCTTCTGCAGTTTGCGATCAATGTCTTTGGCTCTATTTTTGGGCCTACACTACCAAGCAACGTGTGAATTTCTATGAGCTTCGGATCGCTCCCTTCAACCCAAGTTGATCAGCTGTATCGGTAGATACTGCTGCCCATAAAACACTTGTGCTAATACACAGGGTTCGCTCAAAGTTTGCGTAGTGGTACGCATGCACGTTAAAATTGTTTTGGTCCTTCTGTATTACTGGTATGTTCCATGGTTGGTGCATGGCTGACCTGAGGCTTTGGCAGCAACGTGTGAAAAGAGAAGCTTGCCAGCCTGTTAGGATTGCTTTTGCTGGGACTGAGAGCCAGTTGATTGCCCATGTCTGGCAGGTGTTAATATTGTATGTTCTCCTACGTTGAAACATGTTTCTCCAGTCGATGGTGCACTGCTTGTGAGATATTATGGTCTGCCTGCTGTGAGTTAAGGTGGGCTGCTTCTGATAGCTGGATCCATGCCATCGTGTGTTTGGTTGGTCCAATCTAGCAGCCCTCTTGCGGTTGCCGCACCTTGAACATTTTGTGTGTTTGTTGGCTGGGACCATATGGCGGGAAGGTGGAAGCAGGTGGTGCTCTGGTGGTGGTGGGCAGGTGGTAGAGTGAGGTGGAAGCAGACCTATATCTGTGCGATCAACACAACTCAGGCAAGGGGTGCTGCAGTGTTAACATTTATATCAGTGCCTTAAGAGCAGTGTATGGTGATGTACTGGAGTGGGCAAGGCAGCCACTTTTGAAACCACATGTCTAAGCCACTGCCACTGAGCCACAGGCTTTCTGATTGCCTCTGCAATGGTCAAGTACGTAGCCGTGGGCTTTCGTATGTGTTGATTTCGCTACCATTCTGGTGGTACTGATGTGGTGGATATACCAGCAATTCTGCTCCCAGAAGGTCAATGCTTGAATATCTTTGATTTGGAGTCAAACACATTTGCGAATTTCAAAATGTTCATTTTGGTGACTTGTTTGATGTGGGACTGGAAAGGTAGAGGGGGAACACACCACTTCTGCTAGTACTGCCTCTTCCTTAGTCTATGCCAACGCCCGGCGTCCACTCACTCAGTTGAACTGGTTGAAGTCCCTTAGATGGATGGAGTATTGGGTATTCCTTGTTTTAGTGGTCTGGTATCCACTGACTTGGAGCCATTTGATGGTGTTTTTGTCTGGCCGGTCCAGCCAAGCAGCCCAGCCCTTGATGTTGCACGCCTTCAAAATTTGTTTGTTTAGTTTATGCCATGCTCCGATAATGTCCCTGTGGGTGGACCAGGTTGTCCCGTGGTTTTATGGTGAAGCATGCAAAGGCCTAATTCATTTCTAGTGTTGCGATCATGTATCAGGTATCAGCCGTGCCACGGCAACAGTGTTCCCCGCTGATGTGTGTCGGTAGGCCAGCAGTTCTTTGGTGCTGGTCGCCCAATCTTACCTGGTAGTGTGTTGTGTAGTCTTGATTAGCAGTATCAACCTGACTTGATACCTCACCTTCTTTGTTTGTTTGAGGGGGGAAGGCAGCTACAGCTTTTTGTATGTGGAGCTTACAGCTCTGATCCAGTCAACACCCACTCAGTATGTACTGCTGTTTTGCTGACGTGTGCATTTATGTCTTGAGCTCGTGTGTGATGGAATTAAGCCAATCTAATTGGCGCTTATGTATCGGAGATCCAGAGAGATCTACTGACAGCTTTCGGCGTTGATTCAATTAACAAGGTTTGGCGGCACATATATGTACCAATTACCAAAGGGCCCCGTTAAAGTGGGGCGCCGGTGGGGGCAGTGCCACACACACAGGTAGTCAGGGTAGGCTCCAACGGCATACTCTAGTTCGTGTCCAAAACTCACACAATGGCTGGCACCATATAGCCAGTCAACAGCAAGCCAAGCAGTTTTATACCTTCCAGGGCCCTACCCTTGAATGTAATTCGGGCGGGGGATTTGATGGTATCCAGGAGAACAGCCGCCCATACATGAACTGCTTCTCATACCTGTTCACCCGCAACAAGTACCCCTCCTCTACGTTTCAATTCCATCCCTCATCACTGCCTTCACTAGACAGCTCGCGTGCGTTTTAAACACTGAATAAAGGGCTTCGCCCCAAGATGGCTGGCCCCGGTTATGGTGTTGGTTTTGTGCAGCAAGCCTCATTTGTCTATAGCCTTTGCAGTGCAAGGGTGCAAGCAGGGGGTAACATTGGAGGAAGGCAATCGATGGGCACCACCTGCATGCAACTGCTGCTGCCGGCACTTGCCGCTGGGCTACAGTTGTGTAAGGGCTACATAGCGTGCTGCGTCCACTTTACACACTTATATAGCATTAGCAAGCCAGATTGCGAAGGAGAAGCAGTGCTGATGTAGAATGAATTGAACAAGGCAAAGCAATACAAGTAACCATACAGGTTCTTGGGAATGTTGCAGTAAAACGGCGTTTGGTAAAGCTTCACAGGTGAGCTCTTACTGTGTAAGCCTATTTTATCATCATAATGCTAAAAAAATTGCTCTGCAAAAACCAGAACCGGGTGGGCTGGGCAAGGTCCAAGAGTTCTCATGTGTTAAGAGAGACCACTGCACTGCCCTCTGGGCCGTGCATCACCCAAGCATGACTCCAACCGGGTTTGTTAGTGTGGTGTGTTGAGTAAGAGCGAGTAATAGAGAGCTAGAGGGCTGCGAATTAGAGTTCTCATGTGATGGAAGAAATTAAGTGCGTGAAGCGTGGTGCATGCAGGAAAGAGATGCAGTTCACCATACAAGCCCCCGACATGCAGCAATAACAAGGCTTACTGATGGAGTATCCTTCCTCTGCTGCCGGGAATCCCCACGACGCTGCTTGCCCTGCTCGCTACCGCAGCATCGAAGCTCTCCATACCCGGCACGGTGCAGTGAGCATGGACTTCTGCCAAGCACAACGCTGGTACGTCCGACCATTGCTACAGCACCTGTCATGTTCCCCAGCCAAATGTGTGCAGAGTTTGCAGCAAGCCGGAACCTTCACAAACGGAGATCGCAGCTTGCTTGTAGGATCTTCCAACGGGGCAAGCAGGCACACCTCTACAGTTTAACGTATATTGCAAGCTAGTATTGTGGCAATGCACGGTAAGGTTGTGGCTGTTCAGCTCGTTGGGAGGGACCAAGCGTCCGACAGCCATTGCTGCTCATGGAAAAGTTACGAACTTCGCTGAGACAAGAAAGGAGAGCCCAGCTATGCCTGCAGAGAGGTGCTTGGTCATACAAGGGCAAGGTAGGGTGGCCGGAACCCCAGGAGTGACAAAAAGAGACCCTCGCGAAACCAGGGTTTTAATACACAGAAATGTTCCCTATGATCCCAATATACCATGAGGAGGCCAATCATGCACAAAAACAAGCAACAACAGGGCAAATTGGCCCTTCCCGTTTGGCCCATATTTTAACGCGCACGCATAAACTTTAAAGCCCCATAACTGGCGCGCGTCTGAACCAATGGGAATTCTGATTACACCACCAGATTCGTCTATCAAAATGCTTCAAATATATCTATAGAAACCCTACCACTAATTGGGCAATTTGGGAGATACAGCCCAAAAGCTTCCGCAGCAACCGCACCAATGCTTGTCAATTGTAAACTGGAGCTCTCTATCAGCTGTAGCTCCACAGAAAGCACCAAAACATGTACAATAAGTGCACAGACTCACATGAGCAACATGCACAACCAGTCAGGCCCCTTTATGTGCCCAAGAAGGCCCCGCGAAGGCACACTGCGCTGCCCAAGGTCCCATGGCATATGTGCATGGTGCATGCATGGTGCCAGCAGTTGCATGATACAAGCAGCCTTCTCTACACTGCTGGCCTTAAGGTTCCTGTCAAAACCCACCTGCAGCTCAGCCCTGCTTTGGGACATTGTGGGGAAAAAACTGGGTTGCTGTCCACATGCGATGTCAAACAATAACAGCCTGCGCACGGTCATGCTTTCTTAGTTCACCCAACAGCCAGCAGCTTTATAGTTAATGCAATCACCATCCCTCTGTAGCTTCCAGAAATCTACAAGCTTAAGAGTCTACAAAACAGCATATGCAGGCTGCTGCTGCTGCAGTACTGGCACTGCGCAAATGCTTGAGTGGACACATACTGTTACAAATAAAAGGGCATATCAGCAGCTAATGCTGCTAGAACGCACGTGCTTTCACTCAAGGCATTAAATGTTGATGCCTCCCCTTTCACCTCATTCCTTTCTATTAGGAATCACCCCAAACTGCTGGGAGCAAACTTCGATGTGCTGCTCTATGCAAATCCCCCTCCTGTTATACCTCAGACCACACTCACTGCAGTACTGGGCCTGCAAGCCTGGCTTCTCATGGTCTGACCCAGAGAGCAAGGTTAGGCTGATGACATTAGGACATGAAGCACACCCTGGGAGCTGCCTGGCCACTTGCTGCGGTGTAGCAATGCGCCAAAGCACATTATGAATGAGGTCAGACGCGTGCCCAGCAAACCTCACTATCCGACCGGACGGCTGCCTTTCCCGTGTGCCATCCTCATTCACTATGTATCCAAAACTCTCCGCATACTCTTTGTCTCCCAACACCATATCATGATGTTTCTGCCGTATGACATTGAAGTATGACACAGTGCTGGTATGAGAGGCCATCATCTCCTGCTGTACGTCCTTCTGAAGGTGCAGGTCGTCAATGTGCACCTCCTCCCAGCCAGGTACCTGGCCCAGCAGATCGCCGATCTGCTCCCACGCCGCATCTCGCTCCTTTCTCAGCTGCTCCACATTCAGTTCTGCTATGACCCTGGTTTTCTTCTCAGTAGTCAGCTCTGCGTGCACATCAAATAGCTGAAGGTGCAGACCTCCCGCTTGGTTCTGAGCCTCAGCTGCTGCTTGCTTGCTGGCTGCCACCTCCTGCTCTAGTTGACTGATCCTGATGCCAGCCTCCACCAGCTTCTGACCAAGACCTGCAGGGTCACTAGGGGCCAATGCAGCTGTAACATGCTGTCTGGCATCTTCCATGCGCGCTTCAACTAAGCCTAGCGACAGGTAGCGGGTGACTCCCTCCTTGCCCTTGGCCCCCTTGGCTGCTTTAATGTCTGACTTCACGTCCAGGCCTTGCTGCTTTAGAGCTCTACGTATTGCTTCGGTTACGACGTTCTGATCGGCAGCAGTTGCATCTGGCTGCTTGGTGGCCTGTGCTTTGTAGAGGCCGTGCATGTGGGTCAAGTTTAGGGTGCAGTTGCCACTGTAAACAGTTAAACATTCGTCAAGAACGGCTTCTTTGCATTGGAGCAGTACTAACAGAATTTGAGAATGTGTGTGTTTGGTTTTCGCCATAGTCAGAGTGTTTGTTGGTGGAGCCGCATGAGGCACAGCGACAAGCGCAAAGGGCTCGAACACGGCGTAAACTGCAGAAGTATCAACGTACTAACGTGCCCTGGTATCTAAGGATTGAATAACAGCTGCTGGCGCGGCCATCGAGCTAGTGGCTAGCCTTCAGTATTGCGTAACTTGCAGTCACCGACCGCACCAGTTGGTCAGCCACTGCTGAAACCAGCCAATTGTGCCAGTTACCCAGCAGATCAAGCACCAGTTCCCCCCCAATCTCACTGGCAGGTATATTTGGACTAGCACTGCCCATGGGAACTTGCCATGTACCATTCTGTGACTCCTAAAATGTTTTCATTGCAAAGTCTCTCGGCCCGACGTTTTCCTCTTTATCCCCCCAAAGCTTCCCAACCGCCCTACTCCAGAATATATCATCCTCGAGCTCAAGTATTGCCGTGACACGGACCCCCAAAACCAGTACGACAGAGCAATCTCGCAACATCGCCCGCTCGCTGATGCTATCCAACAAGTGGCTCCTCACGCTCGCGTCACCTACATACCGTTATTACTCGGAGTGGCTGGAACAATATACTCTTCTACCACCTCTCATTTGCGATACCTTGGTGTCAGGAAACAAGCACTCCCCCGCCTGCTCAACCGCCTCCATGTTATGGCCATCACCAATCTTCACTGGATTTACACTACTAAACGTCATAAGGAACGTCACCTCGACCCGCAGTTCTGGCGACACACCCATCCACCCAGATAACATAGGCGGGTGGGTAATTTACCCACCCACTTATGTGTTCTGGGCTCCGAATGGTAGTGGGCCTATCTATATGTATTAGGTAAGGGTCCACTCCCTTAACATATGCAAGAAGGGATTTCCCCCCTTCTCTGCGTAGTTCTCTCTCTCTCTCTGCAAAGTCTAAAGATGTGGAGGTGCACTAGCAAGATGAGCCAGATCTAGAGTGAAGCAGTTGCTCTGTCACCGGCAAAAACTAGCGGCCAGTAGGGGCAGAACGCCCTCCAAAGTCAACTACTGCCCAAGTGACGTCAATTCATCCACTTCGATGCAGTTTAATAATTATAGCTACTACCTCCACTGACTGCATAGTTCATGCGGTATATGTGGGCTTATTAGCAGTGGACCACACACAACGATTCACCTTGTCCCAGTGGCAAGGCAGGAGCATATTATTATTACATTTCATGATATGCCATAGCAATAAGTGCCATAGGCCCCGCACCTCAAGCTGTCACAAAGAGCAGCGAGGTGGAACAGAATACGGGTAAACTTCGACATGTATGACAATATATGCATGCCTAAACATGAGGTCCAGCAGCTAGGTCAAAATCACCCAAAACCTCCACTGCCCCAATGGGGGTAAGAGCCTCCCTCCTACTTGAGAAAGCAAGGAGGGCTTGTAAGCCCGGGTGCAAGCAATAGTTGGTAACAAACCCCATTGGTTGGACCTCACGCCGCATCAGAAGGGTGAGCATAAGCATTCCTAATCTTCCAAGCAGCTGCAACATATTTAGCTATACACTTAAATGCATGCTTGAAAGGGCCATATACTAAGCCAGACTCCTCATCGACGTCTACACCCCAGAACTCTTCATTAAGCATGCTATGCAGCTTCTCCTCATCAGATTTGCCATCCAATATCTGACATTTTGCAGCAACATCAGGGTCAGAAGTCAGCTTCTCCCACAGCTTTTGCCTTTGTGCCTGGTAAACAGGACAGTCAAACAAGAAGTGTTCAGGAGACTCAACTTCACCTCCCAATTCAGGGCCAAGATCACAGGACTTGCAGCACTCCCTACGTGCACTTTGCCTGCTAGCGCTCTGCCTACCGAATTTTGCTGTCATAGCGTTGAGAGGAAGAATACCTGCACGCAGCTGCATAATGAGTTCCATGCCTTTGCTCAGAGGGCCTGTGCACAGATATGGCTGCGGCTTGAAATAATTGATATCGTCATTGTAATGCTGCATATATGTCGCTATCATGCAGATGGGAAACTTGAGCGTGATGGGTGTGGTAGTGGTGGGTGTGTGGAGCTGTTGTCTGTTCTGCTGTATGCAGATGATATGGTGTTGCTAAGTCCCAGCAGGGAGGAGTTGGTGGTCATGCTGCAGGTGATGGACAAGGTTGCTGCTAGTCTTGGGTTGCGCATCAATGCAAGCAAGACTGAGATCCTGTCCATTGACAAGGATTGGAAGGAGGGGGATGTGCCAGTGCAGCAAGGACCAGAGGTGGTTATCAGTGAGGGTGTGGTAAAAGAGGTGTCACAGTTCAAGTACTTGGGAAGTGTGCTTGTGACTGATGGCAGGTTGGATGTGGAGTTGAATATCAGGAGGGGTAAGGCTGTGGGGAGGTTTAAGCAGTTTGAAAAGATGTGGGGTACCAAGCATCTGTCATTGGCTACGAAGGTGAAGTGTTACAAGGCATATGTGTTGCCAATTCTGCTGTTCGGGAGTGAGTGTTGGTCCCTGACCAAAGTGCAATCGCAAAAGCTTGAGCGGGTGCACTCTAGCTGCCTTAGGAGCATCCTGGGGGTCAGGCTGTCAGATCGGCACACCAATGAGCATATCAGGAAATCATGTGGGGTAGCCACCTTGTCAGCATACATCACAGCAAATAGGCTGAGGTGGCTGGGGCATGTGGGCCGCATGGAGGAGGGCAGGTTGCCGCATATTGCGTTGTTCTCTTCATTACATGGTGACATGACGAGGCCAGTGGGTAGGCCTCGCCATACCTGGGAGAAATGCGTGTGTGCAGATCTGAAGGTGCTTGGTCAAGATGAGGGGAGCTGGGAGGCTTCATGTCAGATTAAGAGTGCTTGGAGGAAGAGGTTGTGGGATCTTACGCACCCTTGGGAAAGCCAACGGTTAGTGAGGTGTAGAAGGCGCACTAAGCAAGCTATTGATAAGCATGTGGAGCGCTATGTGGTGCCTTTCAGTGGCTGGGAGGATGGTGGTTCACCAGTACCTAGGTGGTGGGAGCCACCTCCAGCCCCTACTAGGGTGGTGCTTGATCCTGCTGCCTCCCCGCCACCCATGTGTGATGGAAGTGGAGCAGGTTTTGGGTTTTAGTGGTGGTGTTTGTTTCCCCTTGGTGTGCACGCCGTTGCATCTAGCCTCAGCTTGTGTGTGGCAAATCCACCATCGGTTGTGTGGCTTCGTGATTGTGATCAGGAGCCTTGTGTTTGTGGCCTAGGTTTGTTTGGCCATTGGCATTGCTGGTCTTGCGTTTTTTTTTATTGATATATGTCGCTAAAGTAGATTTATTCCTAGCACCCTCCTCCCGAACAGCCCTGTCTCTTTCATATATACTCCACCTGACATATGCCCTGAAGCTAGGTAGGTGTCCCTCTCTCACTCTTGCTTGTAAGGTTTCCTCCTGCATGCCTAGTTCAGCCCTGAGTTTATTGAACCTCTTCTGCCAAGAAGTATAATTCCTGTGGCTTGGCCAAGATGCTTCAAGTGCCTGCCTGCTAAAGCTAGTAGTATCCTTTTGCTGTAATTTGAACCACCATTCAACCTTCCTCTGGTCCAACCAGCTAGATAGAGGTCTAACACCAGCTTCTGCCCTCAATACCTCATGGCAGATGTTTGGCTTGCAATGCAGTGATCTCTTCAAAACCTCTATTTGGATCTTAGACTCTATGGTATTTGTCTGCTGGGATGATGCCCACCATACCTCAGAACCATACTCAACCCTTGGTCTTATCAAAGCCAGCAGCATGGCTCTCTTAACCTCAAAGCTTACATGACGATTCTGGAAGAATGTTTGCAATGCATTAATGGAGGCTGTAGCTTTTTCAATCATACCTGCAATGTGAGCGTCCCATTTGCAATCACTAGTGAAAACAATCCCCAAGTATGTATATGCATCTAGTACTGGCAAATTCTCACTGCTAAAACTTACCTTTGGGGACTCTTTATTGGGGGGCAAAGGACCAAACACAACAACAGCACTTTTAGTTGGGCTCAGCTTAAAACGCCACTTACGACTGTAGGCATGAATCGTGTCAGCCATCTTCTGAAGCTCTTCCTGCGATTCTGCAAGCCCTACAAGGTCGTCAGCGAGCATTAGTGCTACCAACTTTGATCTACCTTCAATGTTACTCTCAGGAGCATATCCATAATTGAGCACAAGATACATCACCAATAGCCAGCCTGGACATGGTTAGGTACCTGGCAAGCTCTTTGAAAACATCATACGGCCCAGCCCGGAGGCCGCAAAGTGAGCCTTTGATACTTGCACACTCCATCACCAAACCACACTCCATTTAGTTCACCATACCAGAACATAAAGCCACAGCAACCACCCATAAACAAACACTCCCATGGTTACCCAAGATTAGGACTGTATGGACTCCATCCCACTCTGTAACTACACACTCTCCATCCCTACTCATCCTCCTCCTGCATGTCCAAGCGACAAGGGTACCTATATGTAATGTGATCTACAGGCACCATCAACTGTTGGACCATCTCTTCTGTGGCTCCTGCTCCTTGCTTCTGCTGCTGCTCCTGCTGCTGCTGCTGCTGCTGTTCTTGTTGCTCCTGCTGCTGCTGCTGCTGGTGGAACTGCTCCTGCAGTAACTGCAACTGCTGCTGCTGCTGGAGCTGCTGCTGCAGTAGCTGCAACTGCTGCTGCTGCTGGAGCTACTGCTGGAACTGCTGCTGCTGGAACTGCTGCTGGGCAAGACCCACTGCTGCGCCTCCTGCAGAGCCCCCTGCTAACCAGCCTGCTGACTCAGGTCCGTGCTGATCATGTACATCCACTTGCGGACCACCCATACCCACTGGAACACCCAGCCATGAAGCCTCAAAGACTGGGTAACCCCCAGAACCCCCTGCAAGCGCCGATGCAGGCCCAGCAGATGGAAATACCCAAGGCATTGGCGTTGTTGACATGCTGCGAGAGAAGGCAAAGTCCTGCCGCTCCTGCTGCTCTAGCCCACCAGCTGCTACCAGCGGCATATTATGCTGCCGCTGGCGCTGTGCGGGACCAGCGGCTTCTGCGGCTGGAGTGGGGCAAGAGAAAGGCTGGTTTGCAGCACCAAAACCTGGAGCAGGAAAGGGACTAACGGTGGATGGCTGCAGAGGATGACACTGCAGCTGCATGTCCCCGCACGCTGTTGCTGCACCACTCAGCAAACCAACACTGCCACCCACTGACGCTGCTACCCCCACTCCTGCTGCTGGTGCTGCTAGAGCTGCTACACCAAGCAGCTGAACATACCCCTGCTCATGGTCCTCGCCCTCCTCCTCCATGCCACCAGCACCTGCTGCTGCTGCATGCCTCGCCGCTGCTGCTGGGCTTCCTGTATCCACTGCCGCCGCCGCTGCTGCTGCTGCCTCTGAAGCGGCAAGCTTTTCCCATAGGCGATCAACTAAGTCAGCCTTCTTGCCTAACCTGGGCAGCTCCCAACCCTTCAGAAGCCCTTTAAGCTGAGCCACAGTCAAACTTGCTAGCTCCTCCTTTGTCTGCCCATGCAAGGCTGATACTGCAATCCCTTCTAAGGTACCCGCCGTCATGCTCTTGTAAACTGAGAAGTCTACAGCACCACCAGGCTCATCTCCCCCTCCAGCAGCAGCAGCGGCCGCAGCAGCAGCAGCTTCAGCTTGGTGAGCTCGGATCACCGGCAGCACCTTGTCTACCTCTCCTATAAAATGCGGCTGTATAATCCGAGAGGCTTCTCGGGAAGCACGAGCTGGAGCTCTGGCAGCCGGCTGCAGACCACTCCATACGCCTCCTTGAGCTGACCGACTGACATGTCGTTAATCTCCCTCTCCTTCGCATTTTCAGCTGCTATATCTGCCACAATCAGCTGATCCTGCTCAGCTGTCTTGATCTGCTCCTTCTGCTGCTCAAAGTCTGCTATGAAGCCGTGCTTATCCACATACTGCTTGCTTGGTGGCAGCTCACCTGCAGTCCGCGCTGCCTTGTTAGCCTTGCTGCGTGCCTTCGCAACTCGCTGCAGTCTAGTAATTGCTTCAGAGAAGGCAGCTGCCATGATCCCTAGGATCTGAAACTGCTGACTGCAGGCAGCCGGTAGTGCCTCCTCGCTAATGTCTGCAGTGTTGAGTTTGTACCCCTTGCGACGTGCTATCCCCAGCAGCCGCTCCACCGACATGGTCTGAACGCTCATATGGCTAAGGTAAGCCATGTAAAACACGTTTGCTGCTTCCCCTATGAACCGCATGTAGTAACCCCCGCCCCGATCTACAAGGGTTACCCGGTCACCGCTTATAGCTGCTTCTAAAGCTGCCTGCACTTCCACCACAATCTCCGCCCGCTGAAAGAACCCCAAGCTCCTGTGCGAGTAGTAGAGGAGATCGTCCCCCTGCAGCTAGTGCCACCCCAGCATCGCAGTGCTTGCAACGCCCCTCTCCCAAGCAGCACCCAAACTTGTGGGCATCCAAGCTGAGATCCTCCAAGCCCGACCCACCAGGATTGAAATAGGCGCCTACCCTAGCCGGCCATTCTAAACAATACACCTTCGTTTTCTCCTCCAGATATTGAGCCGTCTTACGATACAGCTCCTGTACTTGCTCAACTGCTGTGCGGAGGGCCTGCTGCATGCTGCTGCTGCTTTCTGCACTGCTGTTACCGCCATTGTCCGCTCCCAAGCTGCCGCTAGTACCAGCACCGGCAGCAGGAACCACCAAAGAAGGAGTGATGACAATCACTTCCTCTTCTTCGTCATCAGACAGGAGATCTACGCACTCAGCAGCAGCAGCAGCCTCCTCCAGCAGCTCATCAACTGCATCAGCCTCCTCCCCATCCTCCTCCTGCTGCTCCTCTCCCCCCCTATCGTCCTGCTGCTGCTGCTCTTCAGGTGCCTGCTGCACCTCCCCTCCCTGTGCCCCTGCTGCTACTACTGCTGCCTGCTGCTGCTTCTTCCGCCTCGCTGATTGTGGTGCTGATAATTGTTGCAGCTGAAGTCTGCGCTCCAGCTTTTCAGCTGCCCCCTGCTTCTCCAGAGCCTCCATACCGGCATCATACAGGTTCCCCTGCAGCTCCGTGTCCTCAGCAAGATCCCGCAGCCTAGCAACCACTTCTTCTATATCTGCTTTCACCCTGTACATGGTGAACCCCCCCTCTTGCTGGAACACCTGGTAGCACCCCAGGTGTATATCCATCACTGCCACCATCCCCGCCTCCCAAACCCGAAGAATGGGGTCCTCAAGGCCTGCTAGCACCTCCTTGGCATGATCGAACATGACCATATTATCTGCACGAGGCGTCCACCGAAGGTACTCTGTGATGGCTGCAATCATTTGAGGCCTATGCCTGCACCTTGCAGAGCACAATAGCCCCATGATCAGCATCCGATGCCCCACCTCCCCAGGGATAGTCGTGAAAACCTCCTCCCCACCACTATCCTCCACCACCTGCTTCTGAATTAGCGCCAGCAGCTGCTTGTTATTAGCAAGCAGCCGAGCCATTGAAAGGAGCTCCGCTTTGAGGAGGTTGAAGCTATACCTCACTTCCCCACCTTCCCCGACACACCCCGGCCTAACCCCATTGCCCAACCCCTCCTTCATCCCGGTGCCCTCTGCATTCTTCATAATGTGAATCAGATCGGGAAGTCTGATCGCCAGCAAAGGGTAGAGGTGTGAAGGATCGCTGATTTCGACCACAAAGAACTTATCCAGTTCTGAGTCAAAAGCAGTGGAGTACTCGAGCTCCCCCTCTGCTAGCCGCTCTGCTATATCCATGTGCTTGTGTTTTGTATTTCTAAGTTAGAAGGAAGTGACATTACAATCGCAGGAATCGAACTTGCGTTCTATCCTGAATCGAGGCAAACTATGGTTAGGACAGAAAGTACCGTTACAACTAGGAATCGAACCTGAGTCTGTCCTGTGACAGCCAGGGATGCTAACCGACTGCGCCAATGTGAAAGGCTTAGCCACACCCAGCTAAGTACATCATCCCATGTGATGCCCCAGCCACCTATCACAGCCGTGATAAGGGGAGTTGAACCCTGGCTACCTTCACTTTTCGCATGTGCAGTGGGCGTTGCAGACGAATTCTGATTACATGACGGAGAAGTAAGGTTTGGACAGGGCCTGAGTGGGGCGCAAGGCCAACAGTCAGGGTTCACAAGCTGCCGAAGCATGCAATGTGGACGCTCATGTTTTGTATTTCTAAGTTAGAAGGAAGTGACATTACAATCGCAGGAATCGAACTTGCGTTCTATCCTGAATCGAGGCAAACTATGGTTAGGACAGAAAGTACCGTTACAACTAGGAATCGAACCTGAGTCTGTCCTGTGACAGCCAGGGATGCTAACCGACTGCGCCAATGTGAAAAGCTTAGCCACACCCAGCTAAGTACATCATCCCATGTGATGCCCCAGCCACCTATCACAGCCGTGATAAGGGGAGTTGAACCCTGGCTACCTTCACTTTTCGCATGTGCAGTGGGCGTTGCAGACGAATTCTGATTACATGACGGAGAAGTAAGGTTTGGACAGGGCCTGAGTGGGGCGCAAGGCCAACAGTCAGGGTTCACAAGCTGCCGAAGCATGCAATGTGGACGCTCATGTTTTGTATTTCTAAGTTAGAAGGAAGTGACATTACAATCGCAGGTATCGAACTTGCGTTCTATCCTGAATCGAGGCAAATTGTGGCGCTGCAGAGCAGCCACGGCCACATCCATGCTCGCAGTGCTATCGCTAGACATGGAGATCAGCTTGTATAGCAGGATCCCTTGCCGCTTGACAACATCCACCCCACACTGCGCTATGTCCTCCCCCGTGCTACCTGCTGTGGTGCTGATAGCTCCAAAGTAGCGGATGGGAACACTGCTGGACTGCTCTTGCACCACTGCCCCCGCTGCCTTCTCTGCTGCTCCTGGCTTGTCCCTCTGCTGAACACCAGCCTCCGCCACCCCTACACCATCGCCTGCCACTACTGCTGCTGCTGCTTGCTTGCGCTTAGCTGCTGCTGCCTCTGCTTCCACCTCTGCCTTCGCTTTAGCTTCCGCTGCTAGCCTCTGCATGTGCGAGCCAGCACCAGGTGTTGCGGTGATGAGAGTTGCCTCCCTGTTGTGCCTAGCTATCTTAGTACCATCCTGCTCTATGCTGAACTGTCGGGCCGTTGCTATGTCCTTTCCCGAGGATGCCTGGCCAGCAGCACCCAAAGCCCTGAAGTACACCTTCATTTGGGACTTTTGCGGCAAAGGGAAGGCTGCTGCTGTGTCTGCTTCTGACATGTCTAGCACTGCTGCAAGATAGCTGTGCACCTTAGCAGTCAGCCCAGTCACGGAGTCGCCATGCTTTCCAGCAGCAGCAAGCAGACGAGCAACAAAAGCACGATTGTATCGTTTTGTTTTGCCCACGTCGACAGCTGTGTGCTGTGCCACCCAAATCCCTCGACCCAAAGCCGGTTCACCCTCGGCACCCAACTCTGCTTGCGCACTGCTACCCTGCCCCTCCCTCCCCTGAGGTCCCTCCCGCTGAGACAACTGCTGCAGCTGCTGAAGCTCTTTAAACTCCTCCGGTGCTGCGTCTTTCAAGTACTGCAGCACTTCTTGCAGTTTGTCTTCATAACCCCAAAGCTGCTCCTGAACCGCATCAAGCTTCGCAAACGCAGCTGCTTTCTGTAGCTGCTCGCGCTGCAGCTGCTCCAGTGTGTGCTCAAGCTTGACACTGAGCTGCTCCACCTGCTTGGAGACTGCAATAGATTCTTCTGCCGTGAGTTCCAGCTGCCTCTGGTGCTGAGCCTCCATCCTAATTATGTTTATATCATGCCGCTCTAGGGCTAGCGCATATGCTGCTGTGAGTGCTGCCTTCTCCTGACTTAGCAGCTGCAGGTCCGAAGCGCTTGCCTGCAGTACAGCATCTGCCGACTCCTGGAGGCTGCTGTGGGCGGACCGCAAGCGAGACACCTGCGGTGTGGGAATAGAACATTACTATCAGCTCAAGTGGTTTTGCGGCTCAGAGCCTAGCGAACCAGTCCACACTTGACATACTCACAGCCCTGACCTTTCTTGGTAACCCAGCTGCCAGTGGAGCTTTAGCAAATGATGCATGGCTCTGTATCTTTCTACCTGCAGTCTCTATAGTAAGCACCTTCACCCACACAGTCCACCCATCAGACAAATGATCTGTAGTAGATGCTTACCTTGGGCCTATGGCACCTTTGCTATGGCATATCATGAAGTGCGAGAATTAAGGCTTACCTGATCCTGCTTGCGATCTGCTGACTGCTTGAGTCGCCGGGGCATATCTGCCAAGGCCACATTATCCAGCTGAGGGTGGTGCGCTACAAACCGGTCACGGAGGACCTTAAGCTCAGCGTCCTTGCGGCTCTGGTACTCAGAGAACTTGAAGGTCCTTAACCTGCTGCTGTAGTGCCTTGTGTGATTGATCGTTGGCTGCCGTGGTGGTAATGACATCGGGCACAGCAGAACCGGGTGATACTGGCTGGGGAATATCGGAGGGTAGGTAAGGGGGAAGCCTGTGGTAGCCCTTCTGACAGATGACGAGGCGGGTCGGAGAGCCATATGTGTTTTGGGCGCGAGACCACCTCATTTGAAAATTGATAGGCCGTGGCTCTGTCTTCTCATCGCCGCCCACTTGGTAACAAAGGCCAGCGATACCATCAGGCATGCCATCACCTTGCTGGCGCACACAGCCTGGTGTGCCAAAGGGCACCTGCTGCAACCAAATAAACCTGATGTTCCTGTGACACGTGCCACAGGAGACACATGGGAGGTTGTATTTGACATTGTTAACCGAGACATTAGGGATATTGTTCCCGGAACTCAACGGCTTCGTGCCAAACGCCCGCTCAAATTCTGAATGTGCAGCTGAGCTGGTTGCTGAGGCAGTTTGAGCTGGGCAATTCGCTTGCTGCTGCTTCCCAGTCTTGGCGACTGGGGTATTCTTACAGGCACCTGAATGTGCTACCCCTTTTGTACACGTGCTGCTCTTGAGACATTGCGGTTTAGGCATCGTTTGGAAGCAACTGCATCCAAAGATGTGCTGTTGGCTGGGCTGAGCAACCTGCAAGAGACAGGAACAAAGCAAGATAAGAACGTACCGCTTTACTATTGGCCACTGCTATTCATATTGTTAGAAGAAGTCGTCTTGCTGCAGCTTGTTCGCTCCTTCAGGCCTGAAGTATAGCATGAGGTGCTGAGATGATATCATATACAGCGTTCAATAAGCGCAAGACCATCATCAGCAAAGCAGCCGGGTCTGCTTACCAGCAGAGGAGGGTTGAGGCTTCTTTAACACCATGAGCAGGTGGGCTGCTAGACTGCTGTGCTGCTTAGGTGCCTGAACGGCAGACCCTTCGTCCTGCCAGATTGAGCCTAGGCAGCTGTACAGGCTGTTCTGAATGATGGGGTACCTGTAGGGCAGAACAATGCCTGTGAGGTTGTTGTGCAGCGACAAAAACGACGGCCTTGGCTCCCGTGCAGAGGCGATGCAGATCCAATTCCACAGCAGCTTTAGGAGGTGTCCTCAGATGTTGCCCGATGCAGATAGTACTTCAGGTGCAAGCTTACCTAGCTATAGTAAATGCACACTAAAAGCGCCAGAGCCATCGGAGGCGATCGGGATAAGGTGCTTAGCGGGTACAGCCAACATGCGCCAGCAAACGCAGGAAAGAAAGCACTAGCACTAGCACTTTAGTGCGAACATCCCAAAGCCACCCCGACGTGATCTGCACCCTAAAACGACTCAAAGATGCTTGCAGTACGGCTGTATAGCTGAACCGTTAGGAGTCCGTTGTAAGGGCAGGCGCACAGTCGTGCACGTGACGTTACCAGCTGGAGCCGTGGCCCTTTGGGTGACACGGGCCTTCCGGCCAGCCTACCGTGTGATTTGCCGAGTCGGCGAGTGAGTTGCCGAGTCACTTGCCGAGTCGGCAAGTGAGTTGCCGAGTCACTTGCCGAGTCGGCAAGTGAGTTGCCGAGTCGGCAAGTGGGTTGCCGAGTCACTTGCCGAGTCGGCAAGTCATTTCATTGAACCAAAGTCCATCTCTGCCCGTCCCTTGCTTTGCTTGAGTTAAACCGTGAACGCTACTTGCAGTCTGCAGAGCAGCAACTTCATGACTCCATGAACGCTACCTTGCAGTCTCCAGTTTAGTGGACATCCCGCAGACCAGTTACCAAGCCCAAACTGGGAAGGAAGGCGCTTCAGGGATGGTCGAATTGGCTACAAGAGTTCCTTCTACCGCTCTGACAGCTTCCTTAAGTGAGCTTTGCCGTCATGTAACTTTGTCCTGTTGCGGTAGATGGACCCCATGTTGTATGTTTCCAACTAAGCCAAGGGTTAACGTGAAGACATCTCCTGTTTGCTATGCTGTCTACAAACCGTTATTGAGTCTGTCAGGATGCAGTTGTCGTAGAAGGGGGACTGCTTTTCGCTGGCATGGCAAAAGCACGCCACATCATATAGGGTGGGAAGCCTCCTTGCAGCGGCGGGAATTAGTGGAGGAATTCCAGACGCTCAGCAGCAGCACTAGCAGCACGATCAGCATGAGAAGGTTAAAATGTATGCAATCATCGCTGGAGCAGCAGCAGCAGCCGCAGGAACCCAGTGGAGCCGGAAGGGACCCGTAACTGCTGTTGGGGCAGGTGGGGTCATAATAGAACACCATCGGCACAAATCTAGCATGGGTATCTGTTCCCCTGTTTTACTTGTTGAGCTAGCAATTACCTCACTTTTTGTTGGGGTCTCAGGCCAGAAGTGGCGGCGTGATCAATTTGACCAGAGCAGCACACACCAGGAGATGCATATGCTCGCACCAGGTCAGCACCCAGAGAGTGGAAGGCAGGATTAGGCAGGCAAATATGCAGTTGGCTGGTGTAAAGCAGCGGCAGGGGATTGGAAGGGAACATGGGGTTTGGGGAGCAGGTGGGAGCTGAATTGACAAGTGGCTTGGCTTAACAATTGCATTGGGAAGGCCGACTGAAAGCTGCAGCATCAAGCCACGAGGAGTAAACAACAAGCTGTAGCACAACGGCATCTAAAGTGGCACTAGAACAGGCGTGCCTTCATGCATTTAATAGTGGACAGCAAGAGGACGAAATGTAGGCGTGGTCAGCCATAAACTCTACATCGGTTAGTTGAGGAAAAGCAGTGATGTTGCAGCACAGAATGGTAGGAGAATGTGGCATGCTGACGGATCCCAGAACCTATGCATGTGGAGAATATTCATTGTGGAGCTAATCTTTCCAACCGTATGGACTTCACCTAAGCTGTTGTGTCTCGTGTGAGCTTCATCGGGGCACTTGTCCTATATGGAGCCCACCCTGCAATCCAGTAAAAGAAGAAGAAGAGCTACGCCAGGCTAGTTGAGTAACTGAAGACTTAGGCAGAGCCTCTGCCACAGTCCCAGCCTGGGTAAGTTAAGCCAGGAGAGTACCCGAGAGTACGAGCTTAGTGGGAGCAGGAGCTTAGTGGGTTCAGGCAAGAGCAAGCAAAGAGTATATGTGTTTACTGGCGTAACAGCACGTGTGTGAACTATGAGAGAGCGTGACAGACAGAGCGTGACAGAGATGCACACATGTGTGAAACATGAGATCTGCGACATGCTAGCTGCAGCCTTGTGGGCAGAGGTAAGAGAAACCTTACGAGCATGCTTAAGCCAAAGGTACACACCGCAGCAGCAGCAACCTGTATCTTGTGGCCCCCCTCCCCCATGGTGAGTCCTAGCACAGGTATGTCACTCATCTGCTTAGCCTCTCAACACTTTGTTGGGCTAGAGGAAGGAGGACAACTTATGTTGCAACCTACCATAGCATAGCTGCACGGTCAGCAGCGGACTGTGTTTTATGTAAAGCAGCAAAGTCAACAGCAAGACTATGTGTGTGTGTGTGTTATAAGGCAGCATGGATGGCTGTTGCACGTCACAAAGTTAAATGGATGGTTGACAGGGCACCATTGTAGCAGCAGTTTAGGCCTTTTTCACTGGAAGTAGTGAACTTGCACCTTGTGCTCTTCAAAGGTCTTGTCAGAGTACCAGAATAAACACAGGTTTAACATAGGCTTCATAGAAATCTCTGTTCTAACAAATCAAGCAGAAACATGGGGGGGTTGAAGGCTTCCAAAGGGACAAGTGCACAGCAGCATTATTGTGCAGTAACAAGGTAGGGAGGCAGCTGATGCAGCAAGACATGCAGCAGTGGGTACCAAAAGCTATTAGGGAAACACATGGGCTGCTGCCGTGTGAGCAATTGTGATCGCTGGCGGCAGTCATCAATATGATAGCTGATGCCTGTCCAAGATTCTTTAAGATTAAGCAAAGGCTTTGTAGTAACACTTATGCACTGCACCACCATGTATGCATGACGATGGCAATACTCTGAACCTCACCTGCTTGTGACGGCTTGGCATGCTCTATTACTTGATTCCATGTTTAGATGTTTGGCCCCAGGTGGTCCTCAGTGCCTCATGTAGTAACTTCAACAGCATTGGGGAGTGCAGGGGCGGTAGCAGCCCAGCAAGTACAGTTGTAGTAGTAGCGGGGTCTGCATGTGATGGCCAAAGGTGATGTGACCAGACTGGTACCATTGGGAGGAGAGCAATGCCCAGCAATCAGGAGGCAAATATGGGCAGCAACCGATAAAGTGCCTTGGATATGCCAAAGGACTTGATAGTGTTGACCACAAGAGGCCACTACAGATTACATTTGAGGCAAAGAGACATCTGAAAAGGAGATTGTACTCCATGCAAGGCACCTTTGCATGCGGATCTGTTTAGTGTTGGCTGCATGGCAAGTTACATGCCATTACGGTAAAGCGATGCAGGCAATGACTGCCGTCTGGATGCACCAGAGAGCTATTACACCAGCAGCAGCACTCACCAGCAGCAGGTCAGGAAAGCCATACACTGGCTGAGTCCATGAAGTGTTATCAAGTCTTATCATGCCTCCCTTGAACTTTCAACACACTTTGCTTTGAACACTTCAGCAGTACACAGGATGAGCAAGGACACAAGCCATTGGTACACACCTTGTCTGACTTGATCTTACCCATATGTTGAATTTCCCTCATTGCAGGGCCGGACAATGGAACGAGCGCCAATCAGGACTTCTGGTCCCCACTGGAAAACTCATGGTGAATACCATGTCTACCATGCCACCACGGCATCATGTGGAGCTGAACCAGCAGCAGGACCTGCAACCAAAGCGACGCGGCCGTCCGCCCGCCAAGGCTTCCAAGAGCACAGCACCAGCCGCAAAAAGCAGTTCTGTGTCTCTCTGCGGCAGGGGCTTGGAATTTGGTCAATGGTGCCCTGACAATGGGCCGGTTGACATGTCCCTTGGAGCTGAAGACTTGGGAAGAGGTGGTGCCAAAAAAAAGCCTGCTGCAGACAGCAAAAGGTGAAGAAGCAGACTGAGCCTCAGTACAAGAGATAAAGCACATACATCTGCCGCCTTACTTGCTTCAATGGGTATGCATCTTTTCTGGGCTTGTGATAGCTGTGCCAGCCTAACCACAGCGCAACTCACGAGTGCTTAGCGTTTCAGGGCTTCTCAAGGCAGTCATTTACAACACAAGCGAAGAAAGGCAAAGCCATCATAGCTGCTTGGTGCAATTGCTCATACTTGCTACATTGTCTCCTGCCAATAATGTAGTCAGGCAAACGAGCAGGGATGCCGTGATTGCTGGGACTTCTGCCTTATCTTGGCGTGGTCAAGACATGAATGGGTATGTCTGAGCAACCAAAAAAGCAGGTACTTGCAGCACACTGATGGAATCAGCATTAAGCTGGGCAATCTAATCTGCTTGGCTGGCTGTGCGATAGCTTCAGAGATCTGTAATAGTGGGCATCCGTGCTGCTGCTGCTGCTGCTGCTCGGTCTGCTGGTGCTGGTATGCTTATGTCTTGTGGATGCTTGGACTGCTGCAAACTGCTGCCCTCGGTGTTGCTGCATGCCGTGCTAAGTCGCCATGCTGCTGCAGCAGTGTTACTTACGTTATCTAAATCTACACACACACGATGTGTGGCTTAGTTCAGGCATGGCAGCGCAGGCAGTGACAGTCTTTCATAGCAAAGAAGGCCCAGCCTTAACGTAATTGAGCAAAGTCAATTAAAAGATAATGATGTGCAAACTGAAGTTGGTGCATTGTGGGTCTAGTGGGTGCTTAATGCTGATACGAGGACACATACACCTGTTGAAGTCAGTATGAATTTCTGCTTACTGATATCATCCTTGTCATGCCCTCCCTGCCACCCCCATCTTCTCCCGCAGCAATGCTCCCAAAAAGCGGTACCCATCACCCAAGCAGAAAAAGCCAGCTTTCAGGCCTACCGCGGGGACACCTCTGCCATTGCATCCTTACAAGATGAGCTCGCTGGCTACTTCCGCAAGCTTGTCCACCTTAGGGCTTCCCCAGGAGACGTCAAACTGGACTGCTTCTTCAATGTGATCCAATGGGGAGCTAGCATCCGTAGCCCCTTTGCGCTCCACATAGACCACATAATTCCCCTACCAGCAGATGGCAGCTCTACAACCCTTTTTTGGTACGCAAACCAGTTGAGAGGCAACACGTTGCTGGAGGATGTAACCAAGGAGAAGAAGGTGGAACTGGGCTGTGGAGTGCAGGCTGAGACAGTGGTGCTGTTGTTCTTTGAGTTGGCTCGTTTGCCGCCTGGGCGGCAGCAGGAGTGGATAGAGCAGCTCAGGCAGCCCACCCCAAAGCCGTTTGACAATGCTAAGCTGACAAAGCAGGCGTTCAAGGGTGGGTTGACGGATACATATGTCAGGGGGATGGTTGATGTGACGGATGACTGGCAGGAGGCTTAGGCGCTGCCCCCCTCCTTAGGAGTAATTAGTGTCAAGGCCTCTGGTAATTTTGGTTTGAACGAGTTTACGTGGATACGGTGGGTAGCTTTTTCTGCTTTTCCTGCTGGGTAGTTTTGGGGCATATAATGGGAAGCCCTGCTTGCTGCCGCAGTTTGCGATCAATGTCTTTGGCTCTGTTTTTGGGCCTACACTACAAAGCAAAGTGTGAAGTTCTATCAGCTTCGGATTGCTCCCTTCAGCCCAAGTTGATCAGCTATGTACATACTGCTGCCCATAAAACACTTGTGCTAGTATAGGTTGGCTCAAAGTTCGCGTAGTGGTACGCATGCAGGTTAAAAATGTTTGGTGCTTTTGCACTACTGGTATGTTCCTTGGTTGGTGCATGGCTGACCTGAGGCTTGGGCAGCAACGTGTGAAAAGAGAAGCTTGCCAGCCTGTTAGGAATGCTTTTGCTGGGACTGAGAGCCAGTCGATTGCCCATGTCTGGCAGGTGTTAATATTGTATGTTCTCCTACGTTGAAACATGTTTCTCCAGTCATTGGTGCACTGCTTGTGAGATATAATGGTCTGCCTGCTGTGAGTTAAGGTGGGCTGCTTCTGATAGCTGGATCCATGCCATTGTGTGTTTGGTTGGTCCAACCTAGCAGCCCTCTTGTGGTTGCTGCACCTTGAACATTTTGTGTGTTTGTTGGCTGGGACCATATGGCGGGAAGGTGGAAGCAGGTGGTGGTGGTGGTGGTGGTGGTGGGCAGGTGGTGGAAGCAGACCTGTATCTGTGCGATCAACACAACTCAGCCAAGGGGTGCTGCAGTGTTAACATTTATATCAGTGCCTTGAAAGCAGTGTATGGTGATGTACTGGGGTGGGCAAGGCAGCCACTTTTCAAACCACGTGTCTAAGCCACTGCCACTGAGCCAAAGGCCTTCTGATTGCCTCTGCAATGGTCAAGTATGTAGCCGTGGGCTTTCGTATGTGTTGTTTTCGCTACCATGCTGGTGGTACTGATGTGGTGGACTTACCAGCAGTCCTGGTCCCCGAAGGTCAATGCTTGGGTATCTTGATTTGGAGTCAAACGCATTTTTGAGTTTTAATTGTTCATTTTGGTGACTTGTCTGATGTGGGACTGGAAAGGTAGAGGGGGAACGCACCACGTCTGCTAGTATCGCCTCTTCCTTTAATCTATGCCAACGCCCGGCGTCCACTCACTCAGTGAAACTGGTTGAAGTCCCTTAGATGGATGGAGTGTTGGGTATTGCTCATTTTAGTGGTCTGGTATCCAATTGTCTTGGAGCCATTCGATGGTGTGTTTGTCTGGCCGGTCCAGCCAAGCAGCCCAACTCTTGATGTTGCACACCTTAAAAAATGTGTTTGTTTAGTTTATCCCATGCTCCGATAATGTCCCTGTGGGTGGTTGTCCGGTGGTTTGTGGTGAAGCATGCAAAGGCCTAATTCACTTCTAGTGTTGCGATCATGTATCATGTATCAGCCGTGCCACAGCAACAGTGTTCCCCGCTGATGTGTGTCGGTAGGCCAGCAGTTCTTTTGGTGCTGGTCGCCCAATCTTGCCTGGTAGTGTGTTGTGTAGTCTTGATTAGCAGTATCAACCTGACTTGATACCTCCGCCATTTTTTGTTTGTTTGTTTGAGGGGGGAAAGGCAGCTACATTTTTTTGTGTGTGGAGCTTACAGCTCTGATCCAGTCAACATCCACTCAGTATGTACTGCTGTTCTGCTGACGTGTGCATTTATGTCTTAAGCTCGTGTGTGATGGAATTAAGCCAGTCTAATTGGCGCTTTGGTATGGGAGATCCAGAGAGATCTACTGACAGCTTTCGGCGTTGATTCAATGTAACAAGGATTGGCGGCATGTATATGTACCAATTACCAAAGGGCCCCGTCAAAGCGGGGCGCCGGTGGGGGCAGCGCCACACACAAGTAGTCAACGTAGGCTCCAACGGCATACTCAAGTTCGTGTCCAAAACTCACACAATGGCTGCCACCATATAGCCAGTCAACAGCAAGCCAAGCAGTTTTATACCTTGCTCAAGGCCCTACCCTTGAATCTAATTTGGGGATTTGATGGTATCCAGGAGAACAGGCGCCCATACATGAACTGCTTCTCATACCTGTTCACTAACAAGTACCACTCCTCTACATTGGTATTTCCATCCCACACTGCCTTCACTAGACAGCTCGTGTGCGTTAAAAGTGGGTTGTTTGTTTAAACAAACAAACAGACATTTAAGGTGTGGCAACCGCAAAAGGGCGGTTTTAAGATCCTCTTTTATATGTTATTTAAGAGAGACCACTGCACTGCCCTCTGGGCCGTGCAGCACCCTAGCATGACCCCAATCCTCTTTTATATGTCATGAAATAAGAGAGCAATGAACAGTGCCATAGGCCCCAAAAGCAAGTCCTGCCATTGCTTTCACGCCACACCATCGGACTCATACATCCTCCTGCAGTGCTCCAGAATCTAAACAAGTAAACCACTGTGGACCAGAAGCTCTCATTTACATCCTAGCTTGCCCCTCCCTTAACCACACGCTGTGAGATCAACACAATCTCTCTATATGAGATAGATCACTGCACAGCTTTCGGGCCGTGCAGCGCCCGCGGCATAACTCCATCCAATTTGTTAGTATGTGGAGAGCAGATATCGAGGCAGTGATTCGAGACCGCTATGTAGCTCTCTGTCTCTCTCGGCAAAAGCCTCTCAGTACTTAAGATACTCATTACAGCACGATCTAGCAGCATCTCAGTATTCTGGCAACTGCTCCACGGCCTGGAGATCCTCATATGTGGTTTTAATCCGTGGTTTCCGCAGCGGCTGTACCATACTCAGCGCCGCCAGAGCTGCTGCTGCCCCCTCAGGACCAAACCTAGCTGTGAACTCCCTCTGAGTAGCCACCTTGGCCTCTTTGGCCTCTCTTATACTTTGGGCAAAAAGTGTCTCCCTCTCTGCTGGTGACTCATATCTGTAGCCAGCAGGCAGGCAGGGAGCAAAAGGTACATGTATTCAGACAGTTCAAGAGAGAGAAGAAGAGCAAAAGAGCAATGCAATGGTAATTGAATACACACTGAAGATGACATAGTAGGGTTTGAGTAGCTGCCCCAGAATATGTGGTGCGGCCTGCAGATTTGTGCCCTTGCTGGCTGCCCCGTCAACTAGTGCTGGTGATTAAACATGATACTCCTATCTCTTTGCAAAGCTTGTGAGCTGCTGCTGCTGCTGCTCCTAGTATTAAACACTTGAGGTCAGGACGCGGCTTTGTAGCTTCACGGCCTCAAAGCCCAGCTTTGGTGGCCCTGTGAGTGGGTGAGAGATTGCATGGATGCTGGGCATTAGCCCTGCGTATGTTTGAAAAGAGGCGGTACTAGCAGATGTGGTGCATTCTCCCCCTACCCTGTGATGGCCCTGTGTGTAATCTACCAGTCCAGGGAATGGATATATACAGGAGACTGCTCATCTAAACAAGGCTTGCCACTACCTGACGCCTGCTGCAGATAGTTGTGACTGACCCACTAGTTTCTGGCAATAAAGAAGGTGGGGGTGGGGGGGGAGGAAGGGGACACCAAAGCAACAGTACGGACATCGTGTCTTCTCTTTGATTGTGCCTGAGATTCCTACTGGCAAATCAGCCTAGCAATACCCTGCATGGGGCTTGTCACCAACTATGCCCTAGTGCTGCTCATCATTCACATTTCTCTTATGGCATGGCAGCCATGCCATAACTTTTCCACCAGCACCATACATGTTCAGTCTTCATAGGATGCAGCAGAAGCATGGACCACACGGCCCCAACTTCAGCCTAAACCTCCCAAGCCCCAACCAGAGCAGAGCATCTCCATGTTTTTCCGACCCTCTTTTCCAATTCAAAACTCAATCCCTAAATGCATCCCCTGGCCTGCATCCCCTGCCCCTGACCCATGCCCATTGCTTCTTAACCCAGGTTGATCCCCAGGATGTCATGCTGCTGAACCTCAGTACTACTAATGAATCACTCACTGTTGTGCCCCAACAATATTTCCCGTTCCCTCGTCCCGCACCAGCTACGTCAATGGCCACACAATCCTGGGCTATGAATACAAGGCTCCTGATCACAACTACAGAGCCACACAACCCGATGGTGGGCCCCTAACCCTCCCAACCCCACACTTACCTTGTGAGTACTGTTGTCATCATCTTCCCCGTACGTTGCTCAGGTTTAATGCTCAAATCCTTAACCAAATCCGATAGGCTACCATACCAGTACTCTCGCTAAAACATTTCTCCACTGCGGCCCTTGAAGAAAATCTCAAACCAAAACCCTTAAAAAAAACCATTACCTTGTGAGTGTTGTCATCATCTTCCCTGTATGTAACTTAGCGCTGCTGTCCTGCTGCTGCGCCCATTGCCTCCTCTCCCTAGCAGTCAGCTCTGTGCTGTGGTTCCAGCCAGTGGTCACATCCCCCCTGGTGAAAGCATGGTGGCGCTCCTTGTCATATTGCGTGGCTGGCAGTGTGGCTCTTAAGTCACAGATGCGGAAGGAGGTCGGCAGGATCTGATTGGCAAGCTTTTGGTCTGAGGCACTGCGGCTGAACTTTGGTCCTCTGAGTTGAGTGGTGACTAACCACTGTGGTGACAAGAAAGTTAGTACCAACAGCATGGATGGTGTCAGCAGGCAAATACTACAATTTGATTGCTTTTCATGATGTGCCATAGCTTATTGTGCCATAGGCCCCGCACCTCAAGCTGGTACAAAAACAGCGAGGTGGTACAGAACACGTGTTAGCTTTAGGGTAAGGGTGCAATAGCAAGATGACAAGATGTCAAGCTTGTTCACCATGTGAGATTACAAGGAACGGCAACACCAGCTTATACATGGTGTGTCGTCCCCCGCCTAGGATTGGGAGGCACAGAAGAACAAAAGCACGCTTATTTGTGTCTTGCAAGTGGGTATGATGTATGTCAGATCTTTGTGCTGAGTTGGTGGTTTCGGTCCTATGAGCTTTCATTGGCTCCAAGGGATGCCTTCTCCGGCTACTAATTGGCAATCTGGCAGTCTAATGCCAAAGCAGTACTGTGCACAACCAGAACAACTGCTCCATGCTTGATACTATAAACATGAAAAGTAAATGAAGGTATGACGGTGTGATGCATGTTGTGCGATGAGCATACAGGAGTACTAATACAGTGAAGTCGGTGGATTCTATCAGCATGGTGCAAAGGTGTCTCTTCAATCAGCCCGGAGGGTGTGGCAGCCCCATGCTGACAGCTTAGCTGCTGCAGTTATTGTAGCTGCTGCGTGCTGCATTGCTTGATGACAGAATGTGTGCAGGGGAGTCATGCTCTACTACTGGCCTGCATGGGCTTCACTCACAGCTGCTGCTGCTGGTGGTCAGTGCTAGTAGTAACACTAGTCAGGTTCACATCCAACCCAATGATCAATGCAGCTGGTCCGGATGTTGAAGCGTTCATAAAGTAAATCAAATCAAGAAACTCTGGAGCATCCTCTTCAGAACCCAGCATTCTTCCGGTGCTACTTTGCTGGCCCCGTCGTTGTACGGACAGCTGCAAGGCCTAGGTTTAGTATGGTTGTCTGGGCTGCTGAATAGAATCTTCGGACATGGAGGGACACCTGGGCGTCAGTATCCGGCCAAGGCTCTTTTTCCATTCCATGCAGCCATTTCATAGTTGCTGGCTGAATGGAACAGCACTGACTGAAAAGAGCTGCTGCTGAGGCCGGGAGCGGTTCATACGTTCTGTTTTTTAGTCCAGGGGCTATAGTACCCGACTAGTTCCCTTTAAAGTGATCTTTAACACTTCGTTTGCTGCGGGATTTCAGACTGCCCTTGTGCACCCATTACCTGCGGTCCTCGCACTCCTAAGACATCTGCGCTGTGCTTCTCTAGAACCTCCTGCCTGGCTTGCTTCACCTAAATGCACACATAATACATACTAAGACATGTTGCTCGTGTTAGAACCTCCTGATTCATAACATTCACGATGATATTGGGCCTTCTGCGGGGCTTTGCCGCACCTTGTCGAGCACTGGAATTTGCACTACTTTATCGCTTAAGCTATAGTTTAGCTGGCAGTGAGCTTTTCCAGGTATCGTCACACCAACACCTGACGTGCTAGTGCTCTCTTTGCTCGGCATTGTGCTATGCACCCAGAGTCACTGGTACACACCACACGTGTACACATCCACCCAAGCAGGTCCTATGGGTAGGTACATACCCTTTGGCTAAAGGCGCAGCAATCAGAACGAGTCTTCGATGTACTTGTGGAAGTGGAGGCGCCAAAAGGGCCAATGTGTGCGACGTACAATCCTTCAAGTCCCCTATCAGTCCGTGAATGCTCCGATGCCACAGAGTTTAATTGCGGTACCGACAGATGCATTGTTCCTTTGCGTCGACCGCCCCCGGTCCATCCAATCAAATACTAACATCACCCCTACCAGGCCCCAGAAGGCCATCAACCGGCTACGAAATTGCACTCTGAACACAACCTGGCACACGCATGTGCTCTCAGGCCCTGCGCGAGAACCAGCAACAAGGCAGGCGTCCCATGTATCCATGTCTATCGGCTACAAAAACCAACAGAGTTAAAATAAACATCCCTTACACACCTCCACTGCCCCTTACGACACTGCTCTACCCTCCCATGCCCTCTGCCACAGCCTCTATCCTGCTATACGCCTGTCGTAGCAGCCCCACTTGTGCTGCCGTTATGTCGCCCAGATGCTGGTTAACCGCCCCTTCATGCAGCTCCATCCACGGCTCGCCAGGGAACCAGCCCAGAGCTGCCCAGCCAGCTATGCAGTCCAGCAGGTCAATCAGAGGCAGCCCTGGAAGCTGCTGAGCCAACTGGTTAGCCAAGTCCTACATGGCAGCACCACACAGGAACCCAGCCGTCACAAAATTCAATTGGACGCATCTTCCAATGCACAAAAAAACAAATAGTTTGCCAAATCACTTTCTGCCCCTCCTCTAGTGCTTGTCACTTCTACCCCACACCTTCTGTCACTATCACTGAATTCTTCCCTCACTAGCACTGAATTCTCCCCGTGTCGATGCATTCTAGTTGGACATGCTGGGCGCTGACCAATTGACCCAGCCAGCAGCAAGCGAAGTACTATCAAGGATTTCTAACCTAGTTTCTGATGCAAGAATTTCTCCCCAAAGAAAAACAGAGGCAGCCCGTGGCACAACCCACCATCATTCATCAAACCATCTGCGCCTTTCCCCCGCCAAGCACCATCCTGCAGGACAGGTCCCCTCTTCCTGTCTCTCTACACCTCTCCCTCACAATCTTCCTCCAACCCTTCATCTGACCCCTTTAGAAGTCTGTGTAAAAATACCTCCAGGTAGCAGCTAACACGTAGCCAAAGCCATTCCTCTTGTGATAATTTCTAGAAGAGTACATGAGACTCCATGATTTGGCTGATGCAGGCACCACCAGACACATGCCAAGACCAAGAAGCAGTTGCACCCCTGCAGCCCTCCCTGCTTCTGTTCTTCCTCTCCTCCTCCCTCTCAGTCTCCTGCTGCTGCTAATGCCACACACCTCCTCATCCCAGCATCCCCATTGCTACTGCCATGGCATCACTACATTTGGTGTTATGCCATAGCAACACATGCGTAGGCCCCGCACCTCAAGCGGTTCAAAACAGCGAGCTGGAACAGAATACAGGTTGTCTTCCGCATGCAATCAGCAGTGATGACAACATATATGCCTACACATGAGGTCCCCCAGCCAAGTCAAAAGCACCCAATACCTCTGCTGCTGTCCCAACCCGCCCTTCTCCTACCAGCATCCCCTATGCGGCTGCCTTGCTGGCCTTTGCTTGACTTCACAGGCTAAACCACACAAGGCTTGACTTCACAGACTTCACAGGCTAAACCACACCATACTCCCTTCAGCCAAAGCAGGCTACCCCTCCCCCTCCCCCCCCCCCCCACACACAAATCCTCTTTGTCTCGAACTGAGCACCAGCACTAAGTGATAGTGCAGTAACCATGCAAGATGTGGCCTCCCTCCCCGCCTCCTGCTGCTCCTGTTGCTCCCCCCCTCCCCCTCCTCCTGCTCCTCCTCCTTCCCCTCCTCCACTCTACATACCCATCCCTCATCCCACTTCTGCCTCCCACCGCCCCTGACCCTCCCGCCCCCACCTCCCCGTAACCCCGCACTCACCAGTAACAATGGATGATAATGCCGTAACCAAGACATTGTCGCTCCTCCTCCTCCTCCCTCTCCTCCTCCTCCCACCAGCACCCCTAAGGCCCACACCAGAGCTGCTGTTTCACTGGCCTTGGCTTCCCCTAAGTTCCTGTGGTACTGCTCCAGTACAAATGATGGCCATGCTATGGGAGGCTGACCATGCAGCTGTGCCACTCCTACTGCTAAGGCACTCAGGTGACGAGGGGGCATGCCAGGGATGAAGCCCACAACAGACCTGTGGTGCACACCGGCATGGAATAGAAATGTGAGCAATGTGTGTAACAGCGCCGTGCGCATTGGTTACTTGCGACATGCACTAAAGGTGGTGAGGGGGCATGCCAGGGATGAAGCCCACAACAGACCTGTAAAAAACACCACGAAAAAAACATGTAAGCAAGCGCGCCCCTGAAACCACGGGACTTTTGATTTGCATCTTCGCAGACCTGTCCCCCTCCATCCCTCCATCCAGTTACGCTCCTCTTCAGATTCTGTTCTCACCTCCTGCCTTCCCTCCTCCCTCCCTCCCCTCCCGGGCCCACAGCACCCGCCTGTCCTACTCGCAGATTCTTGACCCATCTTCAACACGCATAGGTACAAGCAGCCAATTTCACCCCGGACTTTCGGCTGGGTCCCCCCAATCTACTTCCCTTTTTCCCCTCCACCCCCTACTCCGCACGCTCCTCCTCCACCTCACCTCCTTCTCCTCGTCCTCCCCCCTCCGCCCCTCCCCTCCCCACCCTTTCCCACCTGCCTCTCCCCCCTCCTCCTTCCCCTGAGCTCCTGCTTACCCCCCCCCCACCTGCCACCTTTCACCTTACCCCTTCCTCTGTCTGCCCCTCCCTATCTCAGCCCTTTCACCTCCCTCTCTCATCCATTAACCCCCCTCATTTACCTCCCCTCCTCCTCCCTTTTCTCCCTCCACATCCGCCTTTCCCTCCCTTCCCCCCTTCCCGTCCGCCGCCCCATTGATTTCGCCCTCTGCCCCCTGCGCCCCCCCCCCCCCCCGCATTTCCCCCCCTCCCCATTCCATTGATCTCCTCCCTCCTAATCTGTTACCCACTACCTCACCCTTTTCACCTCCCTCCCTCCTTCGCTTCCTCTGTCCTTTCACCTCCCCCCTCCTCCTTCTCCCCCCGTTCACCTCCCTCTCTCCTCTGTTTTCCCCCCATAGTCCGCTTCGCCCCCCTTGCCCCCCGGGCATACTTTCACTCCCTTCTCCTCTATTACCCTTTATCTCCTCCCTTTCCTCCCCCCCACCCTCCTTCCTCCATGCGCCCACCACCACCACCACCACCACCGCTGTCGCCCTCTCACCCCCCCCCCTCTTCTGTCCCCCACCCCACCTTCCCCGTTCCACCTCCCCCTCCTCCAATTCTGGCCCCCCTCCAACCTGTCACCTCTTCCCTTCTTCCACTGCCCCCCTTCGCCATTCGTCCTCCCTTCCCCCCGCACCCCTCCCCTCTAAATCTTCATCCCTCCTCCTTCATCCCTCCTTCGCCCGCTCCCTCCGGCCCCCCCTCCTCTCTCCCCACCTCCCCTCACCCTTTTCCCACTTCTCTCCTTGCGCCCCCA